>JAUMHM010099396.1:0-23902 GCA_032362435.1 Melikaiella ostensackeni
AACGAAAGATTTTGGATACTAATGGCCCCACGTGAAGAGATTTTCTTAGTGGATTGTTATAATTATTCCCGTTATTAAAATGGCTTTGTGAAGCTCTTCACCTGGGTTGATTGCTAGAGAGATTGATCAAGCGACTAGTATCAGAGCGACGTTGTGAGATTGATCTTAAACCTTTTCCTTCTCCTCCTAAACATTCCGTACCCAAATTTACCATACAAATTCCTTCATCCCCGGTAGTGAAACGAGACCAGAGCCGAACGAGTTACGCTTATCTCGAAAGGGATTTGGCTTAATGGTATAATAATAATAATGATAAATAATTTGTGCAAAATACTTAATAATATAATTAATAGTATATATATTATAATTAATAGTATGTATTCCTACCGGAAATGGTTCATGCGGCCCTGACTGTTAACATCGTAGAAATTCTTGGAAGAGCCTGACGATCATAGCAGGCCATACCTGAGACTGGAATTAAAAGAAGTGTTGAGTGTCTTTTAATTAATCTATTTTTCTCTAATTACTTATAGGCTTCAATCCCTTCCCAAATTATCCTTTTACCTACTCTATAATCTACTTTTGTTTAAAACTTAATTTTAAATTTAAAAAATTTAATTTTCTGATTTTTTAATACACATTTTTTGTAATTTCAAACTGCTCAGTTTTGAATGCTTAAATTTGAAAATTTCTATTCTCGAAATGTTACATTTTCTATTCCTTTGGCAACTTAAAATTCGCATTTTTAAAAATACGTCCGAAAATGTGACAAAAAATTGCCGTTTAGTTCTAACAAGTTTTTTGAAAATAGCTATTTTTGAACAAATGTAAATAAATAAAAAATATTTGAATAGCTATTTTTTTGTTGATTGAAATATTTTCTAATAAAACAGATTTTTTCTTGAAGTAGGAGAACAATATTTGATATATTATGTTAAGGTATTAGAAGAACTTTGAAACTAGGATGTGCTCCAAATGAAAACAAGTTGATTTGATAAAATTTTCAAACTTTTCTATCAGGAAAGAAAATTCTGATACCGCAAATCCTATATTTCGAAATTTGTTTTCTGATAAAACGCCAAATTCATCTAACCACATCTGACTTTAAATAACCTTAAGTGACTTTATCTTTTTTTAAAGATAATTTTAAGTGATTTTCAAAGAAACTTTGGGTGACTTTAACTGATTCCCGGTGACTTTCACTGACTTCACGAGACTTTAGGTGACTTCAAGTGACTCAGGGTGACTTTAATTAACTTCACGTGAGCTTAGACGACTTCAGGGAAAAATATTCGAAATTAATGATTCTAGAGTGTGTTGAAATATATTGTTGCTAAAAAATTCTCTGAAAATTTAGGAATTTTAGAAGTATATTTCTAAAATTTTCTGTAAAATCTGGAATGTACTGAACTCTTTTAGAATATTTTGGAATGTTTAGGAATGTTTTAGATTATTATGGAATTTTTTATCTTGAATATTCTAGAATTGTATAGAATATTCTACAGGGTTCTGGAATTTTCTAGAATATTCTTTCTTTTATATTGTTCTGGAATTTTCTGTAACTTTCTAAAATATTCCAGAATGCTCTGGAATTTCCTAGAATATTCTGGAACGTTTTAGAATAATTATTCGCAGTATGTTTTATACGTTGCTTTCTTTTTTGGTCTCTTAGGTGGCTGGCTTCATTTTAGAACTGGAGAAGAAAATTGAACCTGCAATGGAGGAAAACAGCCACTGATTTTGAATTGACGAATTGAAAAGGTAATTTGAAATTATCATTTCTTAAAGCATAACCATCTCGTTTGAAAGAAGCTCTCAAAATTCAATTAGTTTCAAATAAATAGAAATATATCAATTTTAAATTTCAGATAAAAGCCAAAAATGGAAGAAGACTTAAAGTTAGATTTCAAATTTGAAATACATCTTCAGCGTCTCTGTCTGATGAAAGTCGCTGGATCTCTTTGGGAAAGAAAAGACATAAATGAAAAAATTGGTTTCTTTTTTCAAAAACTTTCTTCAAGTGAAGATGACATCGTCATTAGAAATTGGAAATGTGACTTAACGACAAAAGTATTGTATGTGAAAAATAATTCACCTCGACCGAATTTTTTAACCAACACTAAAACATTTTATCAGTTCCATGGGTTTCCAAATATACCAGTGGACGAAATTTGTCACAAAGACTCTAGGATTGAAAATGAATTGCATGGATTATATTTTTTAGACCCATTGTGGAACGATAGACAAAATTCAAATTTTCAAATATTGGTACGACCACCGAGTATTAGAAACTCCTCAACTTTTCAACGTCGCCTGTATTTTTGTGCCTAGAAGATTATGTCCCTATTTTGTGGAACGAAATTCCCGATGATGTTGAGGAAAATGATTTCTACTTGAAAACGTTATACACATTTTCAATTTATAATCTTATAATTTACTGGAAAAAACAATTAGGCGAAGAAATATAAGAGAATTTTGTTTCTTCAATTCATTCCGAAGAGTGAGAGAAAATATTAACATTAAGACGTGCAGGACTGTCAAAAAGATTATGGTATTTTGGAAAATAATTTTTATTGGTCTTCAACAGGAAGCATTTTAAATAGGATTGATGATGAAAGTTTGTTATTCAATGCTGGGGGCGATAGTGTTTATGAGAAAAATTTTGCAGGATATGTGGAAAATAATTCCTGAAAAAGCTGGGTGGCCCAAAATCCTTCGTTGTATATTCAACGAGGCCTGAAAAGAAGAAGATTGTTCTGACGAAATATTTTGCGAATGTAGGGAAATTCATCATTTTAAATTATTGTCAACAATACATTTTATAAAATTTGTCGATAAATATAAATTCTATAGAAAAACAGAATTCAAATAATTTTTTTTTAAGTTTTAAAAGAAGAGAATTGTGTTGAATAAATAATTTGAAAATTTAGGGAAATTCACTATTTCAAATTATTGTAAAAAATGCATTTTATAAAATTTGTCAATAAATATAAATTCCATGAAAAAATAGAATTGAAATAAAATTTTTATTTGAAAAGTTACCTCAGATGTTTAGTCTTCAGTTCCCTCATAATGCCTATGAGTAAATCCGGAAATTCGTTTTAAAATTGCAAAATCCGTTTGGCATCCTTATTTCCACAAAATTGAATTTCTACATTTTTTTTTATTTCGCGCTTTTTTATTTTTCAATTTATGATTGTATACCTATTTGTTGCTAGGTTTTTTTTAAGTCATAAAATTTCAAATTATACAAGAGGTCTTCCTTAAATTTGGGATTCTCATAATTTTTTCCGGTCTAGTGAGAGAATTTTGAAAGAGAAAACGCATAACAATGCTGGAAATGAGAGAAATACTTCACGTGAAAATTTACAAAAGAAAAATTCTTCTAAATATGTACGAGATACAGAAAAAAATCCAAAGCAGAAATTGTTTCCTGTGAAGAGTTCTAAAAAAAGTTTCTCTTCCATTTCTCGATAATTTGCACAAAAAAATGTTTGAAAAAACGGAAAGTTTGTTTGAATCCGGTTTTTTTCAAAACAGTTTTTCAGTAATTCCTATTTGATTGTGATGGGGGGTTTTCGATTGTTTCGAAATCCGCGAATAAAATGCGAAAAGTTCAAAATTGACAGACGAGCAACTGTTTTTCTGAAAAGGAAAAACTTTGTTTTTTTTTTAATATGCAAGAAATGAACAAAGTCCAAAATTGAAATTATTTTTAAGAAAAATGGGCACTTTATTTTTGATTCGGTATTTTTCTCAAATAATTAAGATAATGAGCTTTTTCTTTTTGATTCTGGCGTGGAGTTTTTCATGGTTTCGGAATCCGCAAAAAAATCAAAACTTGAAAATGGGATTATTTCGCTAATTAGGAAGACGAATTTTTAAATTGATGGTTTTGAACTAAACTTAGAGTGCTTCCCACTCTTTTTCTGTTGAGCTGTTTGAGATAAAAAAAATTGTTCAAAATCGGAAGCCCAAAAACCCTCATTAAAATTTTAGTCTCTGACAAATACACTTCTCCCTTTTCCTGAATCAAATCGAAAGTATCTTTGACGGAAATCGTTTTCTCTGAATATTAAAAAGATACTTTATGGATTCAAAAATATGTTTAGGGAAGGTCCATTAATTATGTACGTAAGGATGAATCTTGAAATGTTAGACCTTTTCCCTCCTAATGTAAGGATTCGTAAGATTCTTGTGCCCCCCTTCTTAATTAAGATTTTATATTCTTACCCAATATATCAACAATATATCAGTTGTTTTCACTGTAAACGAAATTTCAAAAGATTTGAAAGGATTTCAAGAGATCTGAAAGGTTTCCACTGATTTGAACAGATTTCAAGGGATATTACGGTATTTCAAAGGACCACCAAGTATTTTAAAGAATTACAAAATTTCTACAGAATTCAACAAGATACCCAAAGCTCTTTAAAGGATTTTATGAGATTTCAAGGGATTTGAAAGATTTTTAAAGATTCCAAAAGATTTCAAGGGATTACAAAATTTTTAGGGTATTTCAAACGATTTCAAAGGATTACGAGAGGTTTCATAGATTTCAAATGATTTCAAGAATTGGAAGGAATTACTCAGTACAATTTCAGATTGCTCAATTTTTTCAAAAAATTTTACAAGATTTTAAGGGACATCAAGGAGTTCAATCAGATTTCAAGAGATTTTACGGGATTTCCACGGATCTTGAAGGATTATGAGGGATTTTTATGAAATTTTGAAGATTTCAATCAATTTCAAAGATTTCAAAAGATTTCACGGAATCTCAAAGAATTTTAAGGGATTCCCGAAGTTCTTAAAGGATGTCAAGGAATTTCCAGGGCGCACATCTATCTTCTTCTTCTTCTTCTTCTTCTTCTTCTTCTTCTTCTTCTTCTTCTTCTTCTTCTTCTTCTTCTTCTTCTTCTATGTAAATAAAAATGGAAATCTGTTTCTTTGTTCGCTTATAAATACCAAACCACTGCAGGGAATGACGTGAAAATTTGTACAATAATTCATTACGTCACTCGGAAGGTTTATGACTTGGTCCGAATCACAAACTCTTTGTCAATTTTGCAACAACAATGGGCAAAAGTCAGTAATTTTCCTCATAAGAAATACATTGGGCTCGATATTTCCGCGATTCGATATATATCGATTGCTATCGACGCTACCAAACCACTGCACGGAATGACGTGAAACTTTGTACAATGACTCATTATGTCACTCGGAAGCTTTATGACTTGGTCTGATTGCAATAACAATAGGCAAAAGTCAATAATTTTCCCCATAAGAAATACATTTTGCTCGATATTTTCGATTCGATATATATCGATTGCTGTCGTTGCCATCGATCCAGTATATTGATTATCTGCGTTGATCTGCTTCGTAAACATAGTTAACCAGAACAAACCAAAACACTCAATACTTCTGATCCGTTCTCTGGTTAATTCTAAAAATTTGCAACATTTTCTTCGACATTTGTGCGAAGTTCAGCGAAATTCATCGCTTTTAAATCGTAAGTACAATGATTTATTCTGCACGTCGTACTATTTATGCAGTGAACGACAGGCGCGTTCAAATTCGGCAAATGTAAAAAGTGAGGTTAACTTCCGATTTGCATTTGAGAGGTTAAGTACAATTTTTCAAATCAAAGTTCGAAAACTACAGTTTCCATTTTCTATATTCAAGTTCTTATTTCTGTTTTACTTTCTCAGAGTTTTTTTCAAGTTTAGTTCAAATTTCACTATCGACTTCGCATTTTTCAAAACCAGATTCTATGACTTGAGTACTTACGAGTTTTATGATTTGAAATTCAAAAATGAATATTTCATCTTACGCTTTTGAGTTTTTAATTCTTGTTTGGCTTTTAGAGTTTTTTAAAAGTTTTGTACAAATTTCACAATTGTGTTGGAAATGAATAAAAATCTTTACATTCACGCTCCAAATAATCGGACAAGCAATGTTGTCCACTTGAATGCCTTGAAGTAATAAGTCGATTCACTTAACGAATATTCATTGAATTATCAGATTATTTTAAGCATAAGTCTTTACATACAACGAAGTATTATACAAGTGCTGTGATTCATTCAACGTATTCTTCATTGTAAATAGTTCAAAGTTTATGTTAATTGTAAAGAGTTAAAAGTTTATGTTTATTCCATTCCAGTATTTCATGTTCAAAATTAATATACACAGAAACAGTCTAAGTAAGATGGAATGCAATAAAAAATTTGTTTTATAAACGCGAACTTCCTTCATAACTTAACTTAGCCTAAGGTTAGAAAAAGTTGTTCATCAAGTCTTTTACATGTTGTCTTTGTCATTTCCTAAAACTTTTATTGTATTTCCCCTTGTTATCGATGTATAGTGTTAATTATAGCGGCACTTTCGCGGCGGCGGAACCGCCGCCACAGGGTACAGCTAGTTATATATAGTATAAATATATTTTTATATAGGCACTAACTAGCATTACCGAATTTTCCGTAAAAATGACCCGGTCAAGTATAGCTCTAGGACTAAAGTTACGGAAAATTCCGTAACTTTAGCCCTGAACGAGCTGGAAAGGGGGTTGGTTTTACAGAAACTTCCGTAACGGTAGACAGTTCGTTTTATATAACCCATAAATTCCTGAATCCTCGCTAGTGCAGTAAGAAGGCTTCTACGAGGTTTCAATAATAACAATAATAATAATAGTAAGTAAATTTCATTTGAAAGAATTTCGTAACAAGACCTCACCATTTTAATCTCCATACCAGTCACTTTCCTAAATTTTTTCTTGTTTACTTTAACGATCTGTCGTGTCGCACATAAAATGCACACCTATGATACAATTACAAAAAATTTCAGTAATCAGAACAATAATTATAGAGATATTAGCAATTATGTTTCGCTCACTTCAGTTTCTTCCTGATATTCAAGTCATAAAATATAAACACTTTAGGATGACCACTCAAAATCTATGATTAAAATTCCTGGTCAAGTTCTGGTTTTCTTCTGGTTTGCAAAAATGTTTCCCGGTCATCTCTCCAAATCTAAATTAATGAAAATTCACTAATTACCAGTGATATTCTACTAATTCAATCACAGAAAAATAAGCTATTTAAGATTAGTAGAAAATTTCTTATTCAAATTGTCGACATATTTTCAATAATTCGATAGAGAAAAACTTTAATGAAAATATATCAATTTATTTACAAAGTTTGTAGGTACACCGAAAATATTTGGTCTACACTCACCGAATTTCGGTGATCCAAGACACGTCCATCTATTCAGATTTGTATATATTAATTGAAACTAGGTTGCGAAAATGGAAAACGTGAAAGACAGGAATGTTAAACAAAATTATACAATTTATTGTGTAATATTTTGTACTTTATTCAAGCAATAGGAAGGCAATATTGTGAAACTGGTAAATAGATCACGTCTCCTCCACCAACATGAAATATTTCTAAATTTATTGAAACAGTAGCGCTTGGGGATACTTAAAAGTATAATTCATTTGGAATCGATGAATAAACACCTTGATTCTGCGCGTAAGCCAAATATGTTTGAAAAAACCTGTTCTTCGTAATTTTAATATTTTCATGGATGCTAATTTTTTTAAACATCTGGAGATCTTAAACGTCTTCATACATTTTTACAGCTTTTTATGTGCTGATCCGTAGGAGATAACGCAAGACTAATTGATGCCAGACTTAAACAAACAATTATTTCATAGCCTACAGAATGAAAACAGAATTTTTTCATGGAAATTTTCGAGTTTTCAACGTCTACAGTTTAAATTGTATAATAAGGAAGTAAAAACTTTAAAAATGATGTGAATGAAAAAAGTTTTGCTATAAAAAACCCATTTTTAAAATATTACGTAGTGCATAAAAAAAGTTTTATTCAATACTTTGATAGATCGCTACATTAGTTTCGAGATATTAAAGGTGAAAATAAGCCCTCCAAATCTTATCAATTCAATCGCAACCTTTTTTAAGTTATCATGTTAACAAAAAAGGGCAACACACACATATCCGAACAGAAACGTTTAATTAAAGCATTTCTAGAATATTTGAAATTGTTACGACTGCAAAGCTTCCTCTATAAGGAAGCGAAATTGATAAATTTTGAATGCTTTCTATTTGAAATGATCTAAGAAGCATTGAAAATAGTATTTCGTAATTTCTAAATGTAGGGACGGAGCGGGTAATACCGCGCGCATAACATATATTAATTGATAGAAAGGAAAATAAAATCTATAACGTAATGGCGAATTATACTTAAGCCTTGTTCTTCGATGATTACGTACGTAGTACCTCTTCGCTCCGCAATGCGCTACAACTTTCAGAGTTATAACAGAGAGAAAACACCTCCAGTTTTCTCTCTCTCGTGTTCCGTGTTCCTACCCTCACATAATTGGAGAGAATCCGGCTGATGTAACACTAAAAGAAACAGTCCTTCGGGCAGTTATTGTAGACAGATGGGGTCCCTTGTTAGCTACAGGACTCAAAAAAGAAGAGAGGGAGAAGCTAGTACTAAAATATTCGCTTAAAGGTTCGCTTTCTTTGGAAGCCCCACTATTAGATCCAGAAGTGGAGAGCCACCTTCAAGAACATGAGAAAAAGCGAGATAAGGGCTTCGTTGAGACGCAAAATAAAATCGGCTTGGCGATGACTGCTGTCGGCCAAGCAATAAACTCTCTCATGGAAGAAAATGGAGAAGTGGACAAACTTCAGTTACTGGGTTCGCTCTGGGACGCGGGAAAAGTCCTTGCACATCTCCACCAAAAACAGTCCCAGACACGTAAAGCGTTCATCAACCCGACCATAGCATCAAACATGAGTCTTATCCTGGATAAGACCAAAGCAGACGGTTTTCTGTATGGTGAGAATCTCAGCGAGAAGCTAAAAGAGGGCAAGATCATCCAGAAGACAGGAGAGGAGCTGCTTGTGAAGCCCAAGCCAAAATCAAACAACAACAAACCTAAGAATTTAAACTGGAAGAGCCCGCCTGCGTGGCAACCCCCGAAGGCGGGCTACAGGAGCAGGGGCCAGCAGAACTCGAACAACGCAACGAGGAGTTCATCGAATGCGAACCACAGTACTTCGAGGATCGGAGGTCGCCGACACCCATACGGCCGTCGCAGACACTAGAGGTAAGAAAAGTAGCGGGGAGGCTGGCGTTTTTCGCAGAAGAATGGCGCAGAATCACGAATGATAAATTCGTGATTAACTGTCTTACTGGTTATGAAATTATAACCAATACACTTGTGGAGCACTTTCGGGAACCCCTGGAGCCACAGCGCGAGCAAATAGAGATTGAAGGATATAAACTGGTTATTCAACAACTTATCAAAAAAGGAGCGGTTGTTGAGTGCACACCATGTACTGACCAGTTTCTGTCCACCCACTTTCTGAGGTCAAAGAAATATGGCTCAAAAAGGTTCGTCCTAAACTTAGGGGCATTTAACAAGTACGTAGATCCACCACATTTTAAATTAGAAAATATGAGGACGGCCACAAAATTCCTAACTCCGAGAGCATTCATGTCCAATCTTGATCTGCAGAACACATATTTTTTAGTTCCGGTCGACGAAGACAGCAGAAAATATCTGCGACTTATGTTTCAACGCGTGAGCTACGAGTTCACATGCCTACCTTTCGGTTTTTGCTTAAGCCCTTTCATTTTTACTAAGGTTATGAAACCAGTCATCAATAGACTACGAACCGAAGGTTGGCCTTCTTGTATATATCTTGATGACGTACTTTGTGTGAGCGACACTTATGGTGAATGCGTGTCTAACGTTCAGGAAACCGTGGCGTTACTCAAAAGCCTTGGCTTATAAACTATAGCAAAAGCCACTTCACACCGAGCTCGCGTTGCGAATATTTAGGTTTCATAATAGACTCAAAAACATACTCGCTAGAGCCAAACACGCTAAAGAAAAAAAACTTAGTCTTGTCAAAACGTTCAAAATCAAACGTCGGTGCTCTATTCGTGAATTCGCTCGTCTAATCGGATCGTTAGTCGCGGTGTCATCAGGGGTCGAATACGTAAAAAGAAAGATTAGAATATGCTAGAAATGCAGCATTAATAATTAGCGACAATAATTTCGACAAACGAATGTATATAAGCAAAACCCCAACGGAGGATTTTGACTGGTGGATAAACACCTCACCTTCAGCAACAAGGAAGAGCAGGACAAATACTTTTGAAAAAGAAATATTTTCCGACGCGTCGTTATCTGGCTGGGGCACGTATTCCGAAAGTCACAGGGCAAGAGGCCTTTGGAATAACGAAGAATGTCTAAATCATATAAACCACTTAGAAATGTTAGCGGCCTTCTTTGTACCAAGGAGCTTTGCTTCTGATGTGAGAAACTGTGAAATCTTGTTGAGAATGGACAACTCAACAGCAATCTCATATGTGAACAAGATGGGCAGTACACATGCCAGGAGATTCAACGAGGGTGCTAGAGAAACCTGGGAATGGTGTGCCGAACGGAACATTTTGTTATATGCCTCGTATATCCCACCAAAAGAAAATAAAGAGGACGATAGAGAATCAAGGGTTGTGAACATCGACACGGAATGGGAATTAAATAAACAAATATTCACAAACATCACCAACAAGTTTGGAAAGCCAAAGATAGATCTCTTTGCTTCAAGAAACAATAACAAATGCGATTTGTACTGCGCTTGGCACAGAGATCCTGGACCTGACCTTATCGATGCTTTCACGAAAAATTGGAATCATTGGTTTTCCTACGCTTTTCCACCCTTTGCATTAATGTTTAAAATTTTGAAGAAAATTGCCACAGATAAAGCGGAAGGGATAGTAGTTGGGCCTTTCTGGCCCGCTCAACCCTGGTACCCTCTTTTTCTGTCGTTGCTGATAGAACAACCGATGATAATAAAACCAGCCACTAACTTATTAAAATTTAATTCCAGGACCCATCCTCTAGCGTCGAAGCTCTCACTAGTGGCAGGAATAGTAATTGCGAAGCCTTCAAGAGAAAAGGTCTTCCGGCAGAGACACTGGAGGTAATGCTCTCATCCCTCGCACCAACTACAGTGAAACAATATGGGTCTGCTCTAAAACCTTGGTGGAATTACTGCTATAGGCTGAATTTGGACCCTTTTCAGGCGAGTAGACACTCTGTACTAGGATTTTTCACGAGAAACACAAAGAGGGCGCAGCCCACGGTTCCCTGAGTTCAATGAGGTCGGCTATAGCATTAATTCAAGGACGAGAGCTCGAGGATAACGCAAACCTTAAAAGATTTTCTGAAGGAATTTACCGCATTAAGCCACCAAAACCAAAGAACGTGAAAATTTGAAACACAGACACAGTCTTACAGAAAATAGGAGAATTATTTCCCCTGGAAAACCTCAATCTGGCTCAACTGCCTCAAAAACTGATCATGCTCCTGGCTTTATCAACCGCGCAAAGGGCGCAAACCTTGGCTTTCATTAAGCTACAAAATATCGAAGAGACTGACGAGGGTTTTGAAATCAAAATTGCGGATCTCATAAGAACCTCAAAATTAGGCAGAAATCAGCCGCTACTCACACTCCCTTTTTTCCGAGAATCTCCGGAGTGGTGCACGGCTCTCACACTGAGGAGATACCTGCAGGTTACAAGTAGTATCAGAAACAACACCACTCACTTGTTAATCACAACAAAAAAGCCTCACACTACAATGATTGCTCAAACGATAAGCAGATGGCTTAAGCTGACTCTACAAGAAACTGGATTAGGAGACTTCTCAGGACACAGCACCAGGCACGCAACAGCATCAGCAGCCTTTAAAGAAGGGCTAAACATCAACATTTTGAAGAGCGCAGCAGGAGGGTCTGAGAAGTCCCAGACTTTTGACATTTTCTATAATAGACCTATAGCTAAACCAGGAGAAAACATAGCAACAAAAGTGTTGGGGAGCGTTATTAGGAGAATGCGTGATGGGAAAAATAAACAGGCGTAAGATGTCACTTCTTCTGTTTTCCTCAGGCACTAAGGCATTTAAAGAATAAATAAATAAACAAATAAATAAAAATTTGCTTCAACTCTGAACATCTACGTACGTAATCATCGAAGAACGAGGCTTAAGTATAATTGAACGATCAAACGAACTTACCTAAGTGAAGTTCGATCGCAATTATACGATCGCCTCGTTTGTGATGATTACCACCCACCCCTACAATATTGAAGAAACCCTACCCTAAATAAAAAATTTTTCATTCCTAATTAACTCTAAACTTTATGAGGGTAGAAACACGAAACACGAGAGAGAGAAAAATTGAGGTGTTTTCTTTCTGTTATAACTCTGAAAGTTGTGGCGCATCGCGGGGCGAAGAAGTACTACGTACGTAGTCATCTCGAACGAGGCGATTGTATAATTGCGATCGAACTTTACTTAGGTAAGTTCGTTTGATCGTTCAAATATGTAACACGTAGATCATGATCTTTGCTTTGCTTTATTCACAGCGAAAATCCAGTCTATATGAATTAAAATGCTAAATTATTAAGTCTTCCAAAAAAGTCCATGTGTGCCAATTTACCCTACCCATTGGGTAGTGCGGCCCGCACTATCAGTTCTATCTGTTTGCAAATTAAAATGAATTTTCTAACAATCGAACGCACAATTTCAGTAAATTCAGGTATCAATATTCATTTGCAGTTGAAAAAAAATTATATATATATATATAATTAAAAAATTGGTCAAACAACCACCGCAGAGTCCCCCTGGGAGCGACTGCCATCCAGGAAAATGACACCGGCTCCCAGTAAAACAGCGCTAAATCACACCCATGGCCACGCCTCACAACCGTGAGATGGGAAATAGAAATAGAAATATATGATATATAAATATAATAAAAATACATTTAAGAAAAAAATATATAAAAAAATATAAAAAAAATATATTGAATATATATTAGCCTCCAAAGCTACAAACATAAAATATTCAGTATTGGAATGAGACTTTTATTCGCAGATTTTAATTAACTTTACGTATTTGTGACACCTGACATTCTTCAAAAAAGTCAGAAGATTAATATCAACAAACTTTAATACATTTGCAGCATTATATCAAAAGCTTCAATGATTTTTCCCCAACTGTCATAATGAATGAAAAACACCCAAAACACTTTTCACGTTAAAAATTAAATTATTATCTCAATTAACCTAATTTTTTCACAATTTGATATAACATTCATGAATGTATATACTCAATCTAGCCTCACTCGTTCATAATACGCAGATTTTTATAAGAGCGACCGCACCGCATTCCCCGCCGCGCCGCATTACCCGCTTATCCTCTACTAAGTAAAACTGAGAGACTTGAGGATAAACATTTTTAAATTAAACCCTGAAGGATACCACAATTTAAAATTTGAAATTAAAAAATTTTATAATAATAATAAAAAATGAGATATTTTTCTATTATTTTGTCCTTATATTATATCCAATAGAGTGTGCAAAGAAATTCATTCCATGAATAGGGGTGGTCCAAAACTAGAGTGGTCCAAAAAAAACGAAAGTTCGAATTTCCTTTGGAATAATGACTCATTTTGTCAAGTTCACAAGAAAATTAAATGCGTATTTTTTCTTTCTTGTTTTGATCAGACAAAGTTCAGGGGTTGTGCCCACAACTTCAATTTGTCCATTGAAAATACATGAGGAAACCCCCCCTTTTCTACGAATATGAGACTGGAAGGTATACATTTCAATGAAACGAGTTCCAATTACATGGACTTCTTAAAATTACTTCCCTGAATGTCACGCATGCCCTTATTTTTTATTTTGACCCCCCCCCCCCCTGTCACCACCATTCAACATGCCCCAAAAACCACCTTGTAAATATGAATAAAGTATTTTGCTGTATACTGGTCGTAAATATTACCTTTATGTATTTTTTTATCAAAAATTATTTTTTAAGGTAAATTAAAAAGTTTCCTGTATTCTTAATTAATTATTGAGTGTTTAAACATTTTTTATTTGTTTGAAAAACTCTTTTATCACATTTTATCGCAAATTATCGGTACCGTTACAACAACTTAGAATAAATAAGCGAAAAAGAATCAGAACGGTAGATTAAATTTGTTGTTAATTGTTTAAACATTTTCTTACTTTTCAAATTTAACTTTTAACTGGAATAAGGCAGAGAAATGTGGTTTTTTTGCAAATTTTTTAACAAACTCGACAGAATTCTGGTAAGTTTGGTATTTTTACCACTTACCCATCATTGCTTAAACAATTTTTTTCCGACAAAATATCAAAAATGTACACCTTCTCTAAATAGCATAAACTAATTGGTTCAAACTTATGATCAACGATTACTTCACTTTTTTGTTAAATGATTAAGTAATGTTTCATTGCTGAAATGTTACTCTCAATTGGAATAATGCAGAAAAGTGTACTTTTTGAACATTTTTATTCGAATTCCATTGGCTCCTCTTAGGCTAACAGTTTTCATTACTTATCCATAAATTCTAAAGCAATTTTCATTTGTTCAAATAATTTTTTCTTCAAAACAAGCAGCATTTAGACTTTTTCTGAAAAACATGATCTACACTTTTCTGCATTATTCCAGTCAATAGTTACATTTCAACAATGAAGTATTATATAGAAAATCATCAATAAAGTGAGTCGATCGTGTTGATCTTTGATTTAAATCAATCAGTTCACGTTACTTATAAAAGGTGTAAATTTGTGATATTTTGTCGAAAAATTTTTTTTAACAAACGGTAATTATTAAAACAATGATGAGTAAGTGGTGAAAATATCATACATACCAGAATTTTTCGAGCTTGTTGACAAATTCGCAAAAAAACTACATTTTTCTGCCTTATTCTAGTCAAAAGTCACATTTGAACAATTAAAAGTTGTTCAAACAATTAACAACAAATTGAATCGACCGTTCTGATTGTTTATATTGCCTGATTAGTTTATCTTGTTGTGCGTGTACCGATCATTGGCGATAAAATTCGAAACAATAATTGTTCAAACAAATAAAATTGTTTAAACAATTAATGATAAAAAAACAGAAAAATTTTGTATTCGACCATCAAAAATGATCCGTGAGAATGAAAATAAGCAAAAGTGATATTTACGACCAATATACCGCAATATACTTGATCCACATTTAGAGGGTGGTTTTTGGGGCATGCTTGAAGGGGATGGGGGGGGGGGTCTCAATCAAAAACCAATGAATACGTCTTGAAAGTGATTTTAAAAAGTCCATGTAATTGGCACTCGTTTCCTTAAAGGTACGCCTTTCAGTCTCATATTCGTAAAAATAGCGGTTTTCCCCCTGTATTTCCAATGAAAAAATTGAGGGGCTTGGCGCAAACCTTAAACGTTGTCTGATCGAAACAAAAAAATACGCATTTCTTTTGGAGAACCTCACAAAACGAGCCATTATCAAAAAGGAAATTCGAACTTTCGTTTTTGTTTGGACCACCCTAATGTACATACGTCATAATTAAAATATTAACAGTATAAAACGAAGAAATAAAACGATGTGCGCCAACATAGAAATAAAAATACTGAGAATAATAAATTATTATGTTACAGACCTACTAAATGTTCTTTTTTTTTATTTTTTTGAAGCATCATTTTATTTTTTTTATAGAATAAAAACTATTGATTATTACACTGATTTAATAATGACTGAAATAATCAACTTGCTTCCTTAAATGAAATTCTGTTTATTCAAATGTACTTTTATTCTTAGATTTTCTAATATTCGTACTTGTTTTAAAATTATTGTTTGCTGGAAACAGGCATTTATTAGACTACGCATTATCTCATTGTAAATACGTTATGTTGGCGGAGGTGATGTAGCCTATTTACGAGTTTCACAATATTACCTTCTTATTGCTTCAATAAATTTGAAAATGTTACTCAATCGCGATCTTTAATTTAACTTTCCTGTTTGTTCCATTACTAATTTGTATAATCTTAATTAAATGAATATGTACAGCCTTGAATAAATTTATATATATATATATATATATATTTTTTCACTAAGCTATTAGTCGTTTTTCACTATCGAATTATTGAATACTAGCAATTTTATGCGCGTGCAACAGCGCGCGGGAAACATTAAATTTGCCAATTAATAATGTACAAATATAAAACAAGATTACTATGACTTTTGAACTCATTGAGTTTGAAATGTCCCATTTAGAACATTATCAACTTTAAAATAATTCAATATTGAATGTCTAGTTCTTGAGTGGTTTGATTTTTGAGGCAAAAGTTTCTTTTTTTTTTTACAAATTTAAATTTATTATTATAGAAATGTCAACATGTCATTTATTATGGAAACGTTAACCTAACATAAACTGTAATTCTGTGTCTTATGACAGAAAGAAACAAATTCTTAAAAACAGAAATAGGAAAATAAAAGAATCTCTGCGAACCAACTTTTCACTACTAACGAAATGTATCAGCTGCGTATGCTTGCAGATTATTATTATTAATTTCGATTGATCAAATGAGTAATTTTCTAATCATTAGTGGCTTTTTCCTCTAATCGAATCAGTAGAATTTGAATAGTAATGAGTGCAACTTCACGAAGAATTAGTGTAATTTCATTAATTTAGATTCAGGGAGATGACCGGGAAACTTTTTTGCAAACTAAGAGAAAACCGGGATATGATCAGGAATTTTTGCATAGACTTTTAGTGGTCATCCTGAAATATTTGTATTTAAGAACTTGAATATGAAGAAGAAACTGTGGCGAGAAAATCATAACTACTAGTATTTCTATAATTATTGTTCTGATTACTAAAATATATTACAAATAGTAATGTGTAAAATGTACATCTTATGTGCGACGTGACACATCGTTAAAGTAAGTAAAGACACACTGTATGAAAGTGGCTGGTATAAAGTTCAAAGTGGTGGGGTCCTCTCATACGATTCTTTTACCAGAAATTTATTTAGTGCTTGATAATTATGGATTCGTTGCCGATAAGGCGGATGATTGACCGAATTATTGTTTGCAGAAGTTGTTCATTATCATTGACACACAACACGGCAAAAAATAGGTAACTGTCTTAATCACTTTTTTCTTAAATTATGAATACCGATTTGATATTTAGGCTTCATGAAACCAATGAAGTCTCCTTGACAACAAATCTAGAAAATTAACATTCTAAAGATATGCGAAATTGATGTATGTTTTTTCTCTGTGTGAGCAATCTGAATAGCTGCACCACGAAGGAATAATATATACTATTGCTTTGTGATTATGTTTATTTTTTTATATTTATATATTTATATCATTTATATTTATAATATTCATTTGTAGATTATAAGACTAGTCGAAATTTCCAAGAAGGACTTAGAAAAATTATTGTTATGGGCTTTTTGCTTATCGTGGTTGTCAGAAGTTTGACACCAATGGTTTCTTACGGCGTTCGTTGCCTTTAGTGTGCGCCTGTATTTGAATTTCAAATAAGGACGTGAACTTAGTTCAACATGTGCAGATTCAGACGGTTCTGTTGTGAAATACTGGTCATAAGTGTGAAACTGTCTCAATGTAGAAATTAAATAGATAAATTCTCAGTAAGTAGTTAATTAAAAAATTGATAGACAATCGCATAGCATTTTTGGGTATATAATAATCTTTTCGATCTCGAAAGACATACAGTATCATCTTCACCGATCAAAACTTCAACTACAAAATTCTTAGAAATTAAGGAGACTAAGAATCCAGTGACTTCACTCTTCTAAATATCTACATTACAAAAAAAAAGAAATGCTGCGGAAAATCAGTTTTGAGAGGAAACGTGTTTTTTACTGTATTCGATGCAAATTTCATCTAAAACACTTTGTTCTCGACAGATATTTACTATTACTATTTACGAATTGTCTCAAACTCCACAAAACAATCCTAAAATTAATTTTATGCACAAATTAAAATGCATTTTAAAAATTATACCTCGGCTACACTATAAGCGAGCCTAAGATTTTAGATCCCAATATCGTTTTTAAATTCTATAAGTTATTATTCAAAATAAAGCCTGATTCTTATAGGAGATAATTACTTCAGTTTCCCAATCCTTATATCACAGCGCCTTCGAAAATCTCCTGAATTTCCACGTGTCGCTGGTATTACGAACACAATTTATGAGATTCTCAAGATTACCTACTACACCACCCGAGATAGAATTTTTCTACTTGCATATACCGAAATAGAACCTTGTTATTTAGACATGTCGATTTATGTAACCTACGAAAATGTATGGAAAATGTTACTTTTCGTGATACCACGTTTGTTTAATGAAGCTGTTGGCGTATAAAATAACTTTGGGATATCCTTACAATAAATGACTCTTTTTTCAAAGATAATTTTATTTTTTCTGTGCACTAACAATTAATACAATCATCATAATTAATTCATTATAGTATAATGCACTTCATAGAGGACAAAATGTTTATAAAGAAACTCAATCCCATGGAAAGTTTCCGCTGGCTGCAAATTGAGTCTTCGCTTGGTTTTTAGGCTCAGGAGTGTTAGCCTGGTTCTTGCTGAGTCCAGCAACATTTGGACCGATACCGGCGGTCTTTTCTACGTCGTTTCCAGCATCATTATTGTCGTCTTTAGTAGATCTGCGGAAACGCTGAAATATGAGAATAATGGAATTAAATTTTACTATCTATACTAAGCTGATGATCACACCCGTTTGTCAACTAAGAATGCAGAAAAAGAGAAAGATCCTTTTTGTCGCACAGCATTTTGATCATATTTCCAGATCGTTCCGAAGCTTTTTTAATAAAAAAGATCTTTTATTTTTAGTGTGATCTGATACAATTGCGGAAGAACTGCATAAGGCAATTAACTTTGGGTTACTCCGTTTTCTCAAAACATACGATTGCATCATGCTTTCACTCAATTTTGGAATGATCTTGCGGTGGTTTTGGAAATTAACACCAATCACATATAAAGATATATAATACATATATATTCAACTGTTATGCTTACGGAAAGGTCTGAGTCCTGTTCTGGTCCCGACCCGGGATATGGTTGAGAATCGGAAGATGGTTGCTCGTCGGGGAAAGGGTTGGAAGGTTTTGTTTCGGGATATGGTGGAGGATCGAAAGGTGGTTGTTTGCCGGGGAAAGGTTTGGAAGGTTTTGTTTCGGGATGTGGTTGCGGATCAAAAGGTGGTATATCGTCGGGAGGAGAAGGAACTTCCGGCTGATCAGGGCTCGGTCTCGGAAGAGGCAGAAGGTCCGCGAAAATTACTGCTAATATCGCAGAAAACAGTATAAAAATTGGCAAAAAGCCTCTCATGATGTCAAATGTTTATCTGTAAGTAAAAAGACAACACATATTCAAAATTAGTTGGTACATTAAAGTTTATTTTTGCGTAGCAGAATTTACTATTTTAACAGATATGGCTGTTATGATGTATGAAGTCTCAGAATAATGAGAGTAACATATCACTAGAATCTTATCAGAAAAAATGTGTGTATTCAAATGTATATTACTCTCATTTTGCACATTGAGTTTAACTTACCTCTTGTGGAACTCTCTGGTTAATGCCTGATTGGTTGAGGCGATACTACATATCTTTTTGAATCAGGAGCATTCTTATATAGCTCAAAAATTATTATGCAAGCGACTAAGTGACGTCAAACATATGTTCAGACTTTCGTAATTCAATGTGTGTATTTCAAAGATAATAGAGACCTTGTATGAACGAAAACTTGAGAAACCACAGTGTTATCAGCCATATCAGCAATTTCAGTTTGAATTTTAATCGCAAAACGCTAATTTCTTCTTGGATGAATCTTGCGGAATGTATAATTTTCTTTGACATTAATACACATCAGTTTCACAATATCTCCTTATCTATTTCAACCAACTACCTTCAAGGCATGAAAGAAATATAGACAAAAATTTTTTTAAATCATAACTAGGGAGGCTTAGCTCTCCTGCGCGCGTCGCGCGCCATTCCCTCATATTTTTATTAAATTATAGTTAAATAACTTATATAATCAAAAAATAAATAAAAATAATAAAATTAATAATTATAAACCTTTAACGAGGGTCTCGATTTTTGAAACAAGCATTGGGGAGATCTTTTTACTTCAATCCCATTTTTTAATGATATCGAACACTGTAACATAGAGAGTATCAACAATTAGGACAACGTTAAACTGGTATGGTATGTTGGTCTTTAGCCAACTTTACTGAGCATTCAAATAAATCACATTCAAATAAATCGTAAAATGAGAATTTTTAAGATATTAAAATGAGAAAACTCCTAAAAATTTTCACAAGAGACTAGAAAGGGGAAGGGGATCAGTAGAACATGCCAATAAAAAGGAAAATTAAAGACTATAGTATATTGTGCAACATGTGGAACACGATACTTTTTCTGTAATTTGTTTAAAAAGTGCTAGTTCTTTTACCTGTTTTTTGTTTAAGAAGGAGGCGATTTGTTGTCGATTGACGCAACAATAACAATGGCAATTGTCAAAACCATGGCAATAATATGGCCGTAACAGTAAGTTGGTAGCAATGTTTGGTCAAGAAGGTTAGGAGTGCCTCAAGCTAAATATCTGATCCGCACATGATCTCCTTGACATATATCCACATTGGTCTTTCCAGATCCTTTCTCTAGTTATTCCCATGACCTTACCAATAAGTGTTTTGGTAAATATTTTGCCCACGGTACAAAGTAGGCTAATCGATCTATAATTAGTACAGTCACAGTCATTTCAAAACATTTCAGTCATTTGGAACTTCACCATGCACAGCACACATATTCATAAATTCGCTCAGCTACAAAAACAGACATCCGCCACCGCTCTTAAGCATTTCAGCGGTAACACAATCCACGCCAGCAGAGTTACCATCCTCTAGTTTCTCAATCACGGATATAATGTCATCGATATCGATTCTTCTTCCGCTACCTACAACGGGATTATTTAATGTATCCTCTTCAATGTAACGACAGTTATGCTCCATAGCTTGACCTCCATATAATTTCTTGAAAAAATCACTCATACCGTCTTTCACTCTGTCCGAATCCCATACCATTTCACCATCAGCATTCTTGATTTTGACTGTTACAGTGCTAGTACTTCCTCTCCTAATCTTCTTAACCCATTTCCAGAATAATTTCTTATTTCCTCCAAAACCATTTTGCATTTTTTTATCTTCTTCCGCTTTGATTTTATCCTTACCTTCTTTGATTAGTATCTGGGCTTTTCTGTTTTTATAACTACAATGATTCTCTAATATAGTCCTTTCCTCATCGCTAAGACCATTAATATTTAACATTCTCGAGTACGCTTGCTTTTTCTCGTTGACAGCCAATATTTATTAAGCTTTTCACGATGTACCAATTGTACTTCTGGTTTTTGAAAATTCTCGATTCTGTCTCGCGTCTACTTCAACTTATTATTGATTTTTCTTCTCCTCTACCTTTGATTCAGGTTCAGTTGAAGAACTTCAAAGAACTAAGAATTTAGAACTTTATATTCAAAATTATTCAATTTTTAATGCTGAAAACATTTCGCATTAAAGGATTCTGTTAAAAGGAATGAAAGTCTCTAAATAAAAATCATTCCATTTTTTATGGATTTCAAATTGAAAGAAATAAGAAATTGAAGCGAATCTTGTTTCGAGATTTTTAAATTTCAATTCCAATTTATTTATTTTTAGAGGCTACTGTAATTTGAAATTGCTACAATTCTGCATATTTTATTTTAAAACAGTGTCTAATTATGTAAGCACTCAGAATAAAACGTATTCAGCTTGGATTAAGCTTCCAATTAGTGATGAATTATACATTATTATTTTGACTATAGAATTCACCTTTTTTTAATTCTTAGTTCAGATGATTCGAAACCAAAAGAGTTTTGTGTCAGGTATTATTTTGTGATAATCGAATGTCGCGGTGTTTCCATAGAATTATTTTTAACGTGAATAAAGTAAGGTAAAATAGATTAATTGACTTAATAATGCTTGTTTTTCAAGTTTGAATAAACTTATAAATATTTTATGTTGGTGAAGGATAAGTGGCCTATTTACCAATTCCAAAATATTGCCTTCTTCTTGCTCCAATAGAGTAAAAAATATCACACAATAAATTGCGTAATTTTATTTGACTTTCCTGTTTTTCACCTTTACCATTTTCACAACTTTGTTTAAATTAATATATGACCGGGAAACATTCATGCAAACCAGAAGAAAACCGAAATATGACCAGGAATTTTACTGATTGATTTTTAGTGGCCATTCTAAAATGTTTATGTTTCAGAACTTTATTATTATAAAAATAAGATGAAGCGAGCGAATAATAATTGATAGAATCTTTGTAATTATTATTCTGTTTACTAAATTTTTTTGGAATTGTATTGTGGGTATGCATTTTATGTGCGACGCGACAGACCGTTAAAGTAATGAAGAAAACAATCGATTTTGTTTATGTTTTTTTAGTACGTTTTTTGAGTAAAAATACAAAAAATATTAATTTTTTCTTCTTTATGATTGTGAAGTGAAAAATATTCTAGATGCGAAAAAAAGTTCAAAGTAAAAATTTTTAACCTCAGAGGGACTTACAAAAAGTTCATTTCCCATTCCTTGATATTTTGTAGGTCTCTTTCAGGAAAACAATTTTTACTTCTTTTACTTTTTTCCGCATCTTGCATATTTTTCACAGAAAACCCAAATTTTTAATTTTCAGAAAAATAGCTGCCATTTTGGTAAGTCTTGAGTTTTTCCGAATTTTTTTCCGGATTTGGAAAATATAGGAAACCCCCACAATGATGAAGAAGAAAATGTTACTTATCCTAATTATTTTGAAAAATACCGGAGTTTCTAAAAAAAATCCCGTTTTTTTTGGAAGATACAATAGAGTTGACATGATAACCATACTCTATGTGGTGGGTAAATTTTACAACGAGAAGGTAATTTTTGTTGCAGGTAAAGATTACTTTGAAATCGGGGTGAAGATTACACTTCGTTTTTCCGATGAGGTTATTAAAAAGCTTGATCATTCGGAATTTATTCGCAGGATATGATTGTTTGACGATCCACTAGTATTTTCAATGCGAATTGAAAGTAATCACAGGAGGGATTTTTTTAAGCAAGAAAAGTTTGAATTTTTTTGAAAATACATCATTGTTGTTCCGTGAAGGTTATTTTACATAAAAGAATGGAGTGCAACAATCTCGTGAAACATTCAAGTAAAGTTATTAGCCACAGTTCTATGGAGGTTTTTTCATATTTTTAATATAGAAAATTTTTGCAAACCCGTTCTAATTGAATTAAGTAAGTTTTTGTTTCCCTCTTTTTTGTTTTGATACATATTGTTAAGAACTGTGACGGGGTACTTGATTACCCGCACAAAATAGTGAAAACTACTGATAACTTTGGAAAAGTAACCTTGAACAACGAGTAATCATTCAGATTACTTAATAACTTTTTTTCATGAAAATATAGAAATGCTTCACTAATTTCGAGGTTATAGATGCGTATTTTTGCGAGAAAATTATATTATTTCGCGAAAATATTATTTTGATGGCAAAGATGGTGTCTACTCCCCAATTAAATGGATTGCTGATTTCGAGGTTATATTTTCAATATTTATTTTTTTGCTCTTCCTTGAATTGTTGAAAAAATAAAAAACGGTAATTGACATATTTTTTCAATAATTTAAAGAAGAAAAGTGAAATACGATGTGAGTTTTCAAAGGGACTTAGTCATATTTCTATAAAAGAATCCATTTCCTGCAGAAAACAACCAACATAATCTCAAAATAATGGCACTTGTGAGGTTTAAAACGGACTTAGTAATATTTCTATGAAAGAGTCCATTTCCTGCAGAAAACACCCGACATGACCTCAAAATAATGGAGCTTGTGAGGTTTTGAACGGACTTCGTGATTTGTTTATA
>JAUMHM010099403.1:0-23900 GCA_032362435.1 Melikaiella ostensackeni
GGTAGATTTTTTCTCATTTCTCCAAAAATCAATTTGACCAGTAATCGATATAAGAACATCAAAATATTAATTAATTACCCTGGTCGATGAAATAACATCAATATTTCAAATTATTCGTAATTATTATTATCCTCAAAAATAAGTTTAAAAATTTTCGTTAAATTATGTACAATGATGGTACCGTAATCTGTGGTTGAGCGGCACATATGCGGGGAAAGTGGTGCACACTTAATTCTGAATTTAAAACGCGATATTACTTTTTCTAGTTTTCGTAATTAAACTTGAATAATCGTCTGCTGCAAGCTTTTATATTTTTTACCTAGATGAAGCAAGTATCGCATTCAGAATGGCAGAATCGAGGGTGCGTCGCTTAGCCCTAGTTTGTGGTACCATCATTCTACATAATTTAATGAAAATTTTTAAACTTATTTTTCAGAAAAATAATTACATGTTTAAAATTTTTCTATAACAATTTGACATGCAGTGTGCCAATTTCAAAATATAATAAGTAAAATAAAAGAAAAGCTACTGAGTATATGAAAATGCGAAACAAGTAAGACAAAATTATCATTTTCCTTATAAGTAAGTTTTAAAATTTTCTTTAAATTATCCACAATTATGTTAATATGAGAGGCAATAATTTTATATGTATACAAATCAAATATATGCATTTCAAAGACATTGAGAACATAAAAACAACAAAAAATTTGCAAAGGAGAGAAAACTAAGAAAATAAAAAGTGCAATCTACTACAGGTTAAATAGAGTTTTCAAGGACATTTTTCTAGATTTTCTTCAAAATAAATATCTGACCTTCGAAATTGTAGTGGACAGCACTTTTCATTTTGATAAGGAGAGTTGAAAATAGCCAAAACAGCGGTGGTGTATTCACACAAAATTTAAAAAAAATGCATATATTAGTCAAAGTGGCAAATATTTTCCACATAAACTTCCATTCAACAGGATTACAATTCGCCAATGTTTCAACTTAAATTTAATTTTCGCATATTTTAATTTCAACTTCATTTACTCTAAAACTTAAATATTTGCTATTTGAATTCTTATTGTGAAAGAATATCTAATTTGAACTATTTTCAAAACGGAAAAATTAAAATTTTATTATTATGAAGGATGAATGCTTTCATTTAGCTCTTTTACGTTCTCACCAGAGAAGGTATTAGATATGTGTAGAATTTGATCCCCCTCCCCCTTTCTGTCAAATGTCCACTTCTTGAGACCTTCCGAACCCGAAAGACAGGTACCTAAGAATGTGTCTGCCTGTTTGTATGTCTGTCTACTCTATGTATGTCTGTCTGTGAGCACGATGACTTTTGAAAGAATGAATCTATTGGATTGGCCTTTGAAACACTCGTTTAGGGTTGCAAACTGAAGGTCAAGTTCGTTAGCCAGCCATTTTGGATATAAATTGGAAAAAGTTAAAGCATTTTCAAAATTTTTGAGACCATTTTTTTCAAGATTTGGAAATTATATGTACGAATGTTCGTTGCAATCAAAATTCGAACAATTTATTCAATTGCCTTTTTTCGATGAAAAAAAAATTATGAGAGTTATAGCATTTTCAAAATTCAAAAAAAGAAACGAAAATGAAGATTTGAAGCTAAACAGTGCACCATATAGAAAAATTCAAGAGTATAAAAACGTCGCTTCTTGAAAGCTTTACAAGACTGTCATAAAAAATTTTTCAATTCAAAGAAAAAACCGAAGATTCAAATTTTGAGCCAAATAACGCGAGATACGAAAAAAAGTGGTGATATCAAAATTCTTGTTCTTTACGAAGACCCATAAGCTTTCTCTTCAACATTTTTTGGTAGAAGGCATAGTTTGTTTTTTAAGTATGGAAAGTCATATTGGAATATTTTTATTTTTATTTTTGAGCCAAACGACGCGAGATAAAAAGTAAATAAATTTCATTTTTCATTTGAAATGAAAAAAAATGTAATAATTCTTGCATACAAAACATAACACAATGCGCGCGATGAGAATGTGCCCTCGAAGCGGGCAGATTTTCTATTCTTAAAACCATTTACATTCACATATTCTTGAATTTGGAGCTTGTTTATTCGAGAAATTTTCAATTTCAAGCCATTTTAATTTTGATCACTACCAATTTGATATCTTTTTACTCTTGAATATGACTAAAAAAATTTTTCTAATTTAAAATTCGAATATTAATTTCAAATCAAATTCCAATAATCCGAACAGACATCAAAAAAATTCAAGTGGAGTTCTAGTAGATTCCAAATATAAGTATAGCAATTCAAATTGAATTGATGCAATTCAAACGGAATTCTAGTCAATACAAAATGAAGCATAGTTCATATAAATAGAAATCTATAAATTCAAGTTAATCACATCTAAATCCTAGTAGATTCAGAATGGAAACCCAGCAATGCAAGTAGGATCCTAATATTCAAAAGAAATTCAAATGTTATTATTGTTAATTCAAGTTGAATTTTAGTCAAATATAATTAAATTCCAGCAATTCAAACTGAATTCTACTTAACTTAATCAATACTAAACTAAAATATGTACAAAAAGTCTTTTTAAATAGTGACAAATTATGATTTTATATAATTTTTTCAAATTTCAATACTAGGTCGCTTTTTTGCCTCCACATACTTTTTTTGTGTGCACGTGTAATTGAATAGCATTATAAATATTTATATTGTATTATATTATATTTTATTGATTTCACAGAGACATTTGAATTTGTGTTGACCAATATTTATCGTTGGAGTCTTGGTTTTTTTTCTAATTCCCAATAATTTCGTAATTAGACTATTTTCTCAAACTTTAAAACTATGCAAAATTAACGGCAATTATTTACCTGTATATCATTATTTTGGTTGTGGCTACGTGTACCAAAATTTCGATACGAATAGCTGGCTTGTTCAGTACACATAGACACTACATTTTATTTCTTAATAATATTTTTCAATTTCTATTTAGCTACGATAAAAAGCGTTCATGAATTCCCAAAAGGTTATTCAATCCATTCAAGAAATAAAGAGTTTATTACAAATACTTAAAAAGAGTTTTATGTATTTATTTTAATATACTCATGAAAATATTTGAAATTAAGTTGACTCATCTGCACATAAAAACAATGTCAACAGAGCAATAAATTTAATCTCATGGTATTTCTAAATATTTTTCCGTATGCGAAAAATTTCTCCAATAATAAGTTTATTGCTTTAATGACATCGTGTTTACGTACAGATAAGCATACTTAAATACAATAGTCTTATTCAGGCTCCTCCCGAACTATAATCAGAAATCGGTACTGGAAATGGTTTTTCAGTTCCACCAATTTGAAGACTATTCTCAAAACGCATGTGTTTTTGAGAATTACATTCTCATATCGACACTCGCAATTGAGTTATTAGTTCAAAAAATCAAAGAACTAAATTTTGGTAGTTTTCAAACTTTTTCGAAATCCTATCACTTTCAGAATTTCTAAACTTTGATAACATCCACTTAAAACTTCGACCGAAACTTCTAAATATTGTAGAAAAATAGTGCTTGCTATTTTTGAAAATTTTGAGAATCATATATGTCTTATAGTTTTTATCGAGTTTAGAAATGCCAGTAAGATCATATGTGAGTCACTTTGTCATCTACCGAAAAAACTTTTAGAAGAGTCATGTTTTTCCACTTTGAAATACTCTTTATTTTTTTTAATGCATCAACCTGGCTAAAGAATGTGACCTTCATTTTGGGTCCCTAAAAAATATCTTAAATGCTGCTGAATCGATTTCTCAAGCAAATCCGTCGAAAGCTAGCATGGCTAAAAAACTTGAGTAAACAAACAGAAATAAATTTTTTTTACAATTTTTGAACTCCTGAAAATGATATTTGAAGAAAGAATTTAATTCCCATGCAATTATTTCACCCTTTGGTTCTGAATTGTCTTCAAAACTTATTGGATATACATAACGGGCAAAATTTGAATGGAATTTTTCAAAACATTTCAGAATATTCCTAAGGATTTCAAAGTATTTAAAGATACTTCAGAATATTTCAACGGTTTCTACAGGATTTCAATTCATCTTATAATGTTTCTTACTAAATTTTTAAACAAATTTGTCTACTTTTTAAGGTTGAGGTCAAGGTTAAGGTTAAGGTTAGTCGTCTCGAACATTCGGGGTGACTAGTCTATCTCCTTTCCCACAATATTTAATAAATGAAATTAATGTCAAAATTGATTATTGTATTAAAAATCTCCTGTATGAACGTTTTTGGTTCAATGTAAAATACTTAACGATTTAGAGTTTCAAAAACGCAAGAAATTTATGACATTGTTTTACAAAATTTCAAATCTCTACAGATATCGTGAGCTTGATGATTTTAAGAATCGCTGCTTAGGAGCTCGGTGAGTATATTAAATAAAATCAAGTAAACAATACAAACTATGTATCTCTAAAAAAATTATGCGAATCAGAAGATATTTTCGTACTCTTCCGGCCTTTTATAGAAATTATTATTACATTTATATTATAGATGTGTATACAGTTTCGACATACGACGTTTTAAAAATGTAAGAAATTTATGAAATTGTTTTCAAAAAATTCCGTATCTCTGCAGAAGCCATGAGTTTGATCATTTTTAGAAATGCTGCTTTTTTTACTACTGTGAATGTTCCCAATAAAATGTAGTATACAATAAGACTATATATGCCTCTGAATAATATATGCGAACTAGAATGTAATTCCTAATCTCTCCTCTGGCGTTGCTAAGAACTTTTACTAATACTTTTATTATATGGACATTATGGATACATATAAGTTCTCAACATATAAAGCTTCAAATTTATTTAAAAAATTATGAACTTGTTCCTATAAAATTCCCAATCCCTACTGAAGAGGACAGCAAAATATTATCAGAAAGGAATAAACTTAGCTGCTATTTTTTTTCACCTCTTGTCGACTTTTTTCCTATAATTTGTTACAAGATAAAAATGGATTTTTCCCTCGACCAATAGGTTTTAATCGAGCTCAAAATAATGCAGTTTCCTCCAAGTTTAGATGTCGGGAATCTCTAGATTTTAATTGACAATAGCTCATTTTGTCCGATAAGAAACACTCTAGGATTTCATAGAATACAAGTTTGCAGTTAATTTCACATAATTTCAAAAATGGATGAATTTGGTTACTCATTTTGGGAGAAATTATGACTTTCAACTACTTTTTTTCTATCACAAATTGGCCGTGGCTGCGTGTAAATAAATAGCTGATGATATGCCTAAAATAACGAATTTTGGAGTCAAAATGTGAAATATTTCTAGAAATAAGTGATAAATGGATATTTTCCGGAAAATCACCCTAGAGCTTCATCTAGTAAATTTCAAACTTGTTTTTAAACGAAGTTTGTAAGTGTTTAATTCTTAATGCTTCAAGTTTGAGTTCATTAATTTTGAAAATTTCCAATTGAAAAGCATATCATTTTCAACGTTTTTAAAATAATTAATCTTTAGACGTTCACAATATTTTTAATTCTTCAATTTCGAGCGCTGAAAATGAGAGTGATTTTTTTTCCGGGACAGAAATCACATTTGCAGTGAAAAAATCTATCCAATAACTTCAAGTGTCACTTGATACTACATCATATGATATTCAGTAATAATATTCATCATTTTCAAAATTCCTATGATCTAAATTTAAAGTTATACTTCTGATTACAAAATTCGAAAACAGTTTAATTTTTGGGGGCTTGAAATTAAAGTTTTTTACTTTAAAAAGTTAAATTCGCAAATATTAGGCTTAAACATTCCTAATTTTTGGAGGTTCCCAATTTTAAGTTTCACAATGTTGCACAATTTTTAATGTTTCATTCTGAAATAGTGTCTGATTCTGGAGTAGGAAATATTCAATGATAGTTCATGAGGTCTAAACTTTGTTGTTGAGACACATAATTATCGTGGGAACGGTGAGTGCTGTTAAAAAATCAATATTTTATTATATTTTCGTAAAAATAAGCATTCAGTAGGTTTCGAGCGGCCTCCTTACCAATTTATGACTTTTTAAATATCAATTGAAACAATTTTGTTGCCACTGAATTGAAATCCTCCCAAACCCATAATAGTTTTAAATTGAAATAGTGAAAATGTCATGTCAATTCCACTATCAAATCTTTCAAAATCGTGGAACTTCAAATTGAAGGCTGTGATATTTTATCTCATATTTTATAAGTTCGATTTGATTATTCTAAATTGTTTGATTCAAATTCAAACGTACAAAATTTTCTAGTATTTTAAATTCTTTGAAATGGTAGAATATCAAATCAAAAGACATGATATTTGTAAAATTTTCGCTTCGAATGATTTGTAGCTACACAATTTTCAATCAAATGCCTCCAGAATGAATTCAAAAAGATATACCTAACATTATGAAAATAGTTTGTCAAATTCTATCCTCAAAAATTAGAAGATTGTAGAACTAGGCGCTGGAAATTTAGTTATTTTTTTATTTGAAAGTGTTCCGAAATATCGAATATTTTAAACTCAACTTAAAAAGAAATTGAATTGAAAGGCGTAAAATTGTGATATTTCAAGAATCGGAATCATAGCGATGTGGTTCTGTATTCCTTTTTTTTCAATTTTCAATGTAATGTATTAGGAATTTCCGATTTTTGGTTAAAGATTTAAAAAGATGAATTGTTTAAAATAATAAAATATGTGATTGGAGGATTTCAAGGATGAATAGCAGTTCTAAATGAAGTGTCGAAAATTGAACGATTTGAAAATAAAAAGTTAAAAATCGTGTTATTTTCAATCAAAATAGATGAAAATTGAACTATCCGAAATTGTTACTTCAGCAATTGAATAATTTTTTCACTTATGAAAGGTTACAATTTTAAAGTTCTGAATTTTCACGTTGAACGCTATATTTTCATTTTTTCCCCTTCATAGGTTTAAGTTTCGCAATTAAAAGATGAAATTGTTGAATTTGGAAAAGTATAAACGTAAATTTTGAAATTGGTAATTTTTCAACGATTTAAATATACTTTAAATAATCGGAATTTTAAAGTTTAAACTTGAAAAATTTTTTAATTGAAATTTTTCATCTTCAACGGTAAAAATTACGCAACGGTGAAGATGACGGTCAATCTACTAGATGATCATAAAATTTGTCTAATCAATTTGAATGTTAAAATATAATTTTTTCTTGTAATACCAATTTAAAATTCCAGACTTTCAATTTGTCAAATTTTAAGCGTTTCGAATTGAAAATTTTTCGAATTTATAAGTTCTCAATTTTTAATTATTCAATTTTGAACGCTTAGAATTAAAAACAATACAATTTCAATTCCCTTGAATTTTGAATGATCCAATTTCCAAAACTCTGATCAGAAACTGTTCAATTTTGAATGTTTTGGAGTTGTTCCATTCGCGAAATTTTAATCTGAAATCATTCAGTTTTGAGATTGCTGAATTCAAAATAAAATTATTTAATTTCCAATGATCACTCCAACCACTTTTCATTGAAGATTACAATTCATTTTTTTATTGTTCGAATATTTTGAATACTCTTCGTATTGAAAAATTTGTTTGATAATATATGTCAATTTCTTACCACTGAGGCACTTAAAGTAAAAAACTCAAGCTTCCTTTTCAGACGAAAAAAAGAGAATCCTGAATACAAAAAAAGTATAATTTGTTGCTGATCCGCATTTTATAAGTTCAAATGTTTATTTGTTCAAAGAATGCTGGGATTAATTGAAAAGCTTATGAAAAACCTTATCGAGCCTATAGAATAAAAGAATGTTAATTGGTATTAACACTTATAATTCACCAAAATAGATGGCAGTAGAGAAATAAAGGGCTTCAAGATTCAATTTTACATTATTAAAAGTTCACTGAATTGCTGAATGAAAAGTTTTTGTATTTTAAGTTTGGAGATTTTCAGCTTAGAAGATTTCTAACTCTTTGCATGCGTGTAATCAGAATTCTGTATATCACATTTTCACTTTCGACAGTACAATAGGAATTTAATGATGATTAACACAATAGACTATTTGAAATTCAAGAAATTAAATTTATGATAAATAAAAATTTAAATTCTACTTTGACGTCCATCATTCGAAGAAAACGAAGATAACCTTCAAATCATAACGTAGAGGATTTGTGAGTTGCCTTTTTTCTTCCCTTTTTTTTATTTTGGTTTTTTTAATTCGATTGGAGATATTTAAGAGTATGTTGATCAAAGTTCATCGTTGGATTCTGGGTTTTTTAATTTTCGAGAATTTCGTAATTAACTAGTCTATTTTCTCCAACTTCGAAGTTAATCAAAATTAATAGCAATTTTTTTTATTAATATTTTGTTTGTGGCTACATGTACCGAAATTTCGATACGAATAACCGGATATTTTCGTAACTAATAACGTGAGCTGAAAAAAATACTATTTGTACCGAAATCTCCGTACAAAGAGCCGAATTTTTTGGCACCCATAGACACTGCCTATTATTTTGTAATGATATTTTCCATTTTCATTTAGCTACAGTAGAAGGCTTTGATGAGTTTCCAAAAGGTTATTCAATGAAGTCAGCAAAAAATAAAAAATTTCTCACAAATACTTGAAAATGGGTTTATGTATCTATTTTAATATACTCATCAAGATATTTAAAATGAAGTTGACTCATATGCACGTGAAAGCAATGCCAACAAAGCTATAAATATAATATGAAGGGACGTATTACTAGTTTTGTTTCGTATGCGAAAAATTTCTCGAAAAATAAGTTTAATGCTTTGATGACGTAGTGTTTATGTACAGATGATCATGTAATATTGATATACCATAACATTGAAGCTTGAACACAAGATTTTAATTCAAACTTCTCCCAAGCTATAATCAGCAATCGGATCTGAAAATTGTTTTCCAATTTCACCAAATTTAAGCTTGTTCCAAAAAGCCTCTCATTTTGAGGATTACATTCTCATATCGACACTCGCGATTAAGTTATTGCTCTGAGAAATGAGATGACGCAGGCGAAATAATAAAACGAAACAAAAAGTTTTTTCTTCAATTTTGCTAAGTCTTCACAATTATTGAATGTTGCAACGCATATTTAGAGAAAAAATATTCCAACATTTATCAAAAACTGCGCTTGAATTTCTGGTTCCATCAAAGAACTAGTATTCGGTAGTGTGTGAACTTTTTTAAAATTCTGGCACTCCAAGAATTCATAAATCGTGTGACCATACACTGAAAATTTCGACCGAAACTTCTTAATATAGCAGAAAGATAGTGCTTCCTATTTCTGAAAATTTTGAGAATCATATACCTCTTATAATTTCCATCGAATTTAGAAATGACTGTGAGATCATATGCGAGTCATTTTGTCATCCACCGGAAAAAATGTTAGAAAAATCACGTTTTCCGCTTCGAAATACAATTTTTTTTGTTATTGGATTAACCTGGCTGAAAAACGTGACCTTTATTTTGGAGAGACAAGCAAAATATACGCTTTCCGGACTTCTTCAAATGATAATTGAAAAAATAATATAATATCCAGAAAATTGTTTTACAATACGATTTTAAGTTTTTTTTTCAAATTTAGTGAATATACATAAAGGGCAGGATTTTTGACGATTTTTGGAAAAGATTTGGGAATATTTTTAAGGAGTTCAAACTATTTAAACAGGCTTTAGAATAGAAAACGGTTTCTATGGAATTCCAGTACATTCCGTAATATTTCCGAGGACTTAAAGGATTTCAAAGTAGAATTGTATATTCTCATTTCATTTATTAATTTTGAAATCCTTCAGGTTCAATATTTTCTAAATCAGACTTAAAAGCATTCTTGCTTTTAAATGAAAACAATTGAAACCATAAACATCAAATAAAAGCAATTTCAAATTGGTAAAATTCTAAATCAAATAATTTTCATTCAAAGACCTTAAAAATTAGTGTTTATTTTAAAATTAGATATTCAAATTGGTATAATTATTAGCTGAAAGAGCTTGAAACAGAAGAGTTCTAAATTAAAACTTTCAAAAATTTTTTAATAGTCAAAAATTATAGAAAAATCCTCAAATAAATTGGTAGTAATTATATAAACTGTTGGGTAATGAATACATTTGCGTCTGAAATTTGAATTGAAAGCCTTAACGATTTCAGAATTTCATAAGAATTTCATAAATCAGTCAATTATCAAATTAGTAGCGTCTGAAGTTCAAAACATTGATAGCTTTGCGATTCCAATAATTTCAAAATAAAATAATTCAAGCTTGACCCCTATCCAATTGTACAAAAGTTTAAAATTGCAAACGTTCAAAATGAAATATGTCAGACAGCAGCTTCAAATTTTAGTCAATTTTCAAATAAGTAGCGTTTGAAATCTGTTAAATATCGAATTCTGTGTGCCGGAATGCTTGTAGATTGTACAATTATTTTAATTAAAATTGAAAGACTTTATACTTGAATAAGTTTAAGTAAATTCTCCGTTTAAATAAAATTCGTGGGTTTTCCGACATTATCTTCTTGTTAAATATCCCAACCAATTTGTTCATCTGCTGAGGTATATTTTCAAAATATAACTCAGATACTGCTCCTAATTTTGACTGTCGGGATTGTTTCATAGAAATTCGTTAACCTTTGGTTTCGAATATGTAAAACCTAATTTCACAAAAAAGGCAAATATTAGTTCTGTTGCAGTGCGAAGGTCCTAAATAGCTATATAAGAAATATAAATACAAATTCTTGAAATTCATTATACTTTTGCAAATGTACTTCCATAAACTACAGGTTTTAATAATTACTCCAATTTTTGTATTTTCTTGCACTTATTAGTGGTAAATTAAAAATGTCAAAGAAATGATAACTCAATCGTTTGCAGAAACAGTCTCTCAAATATTATTTTATGATGCATCGTGAACAGCATGCAAAGTTATGAAAAAATCTTATGCATAATAGTTCAGTATGTCGTGAAGCTTGAAGGGAATTTAAATTTTCATCTTAATCCTGCTCTTATAAAATTAATTAAATGATTTTGTTTAAAGATTATGTAACGTTTCTAACAAGTTTTGTTCGTAAACTCTTGTATATTTCTGCTAATCTCTCACTTATCGAAATACCATATTTTCACGACTCCTCCTACCCACTCTCAAAGAAGAAATTAAAAAGCATTACATGATTTTTGTACAGCCTTCATTGAGAGTGTTGCGAGAAAACATGATCTATATACATAAAAATGAAAAAACAAGTTCCATGTTTCACTTTAAAACATTTTTAATATGTGAAAGTAAGCGTACGATTTAACTTCTAGAAGTAAATCCAGTTCATAAATTTATAATATTTTTCGTGTACAGGGTTTTAAAGAAGATTTCTTCGGCAAAGCGAATGATGCCGTTGAATACTGTTTTTTAGTCGCGCGCCGTAGCTCATGCTTTTCGCTTATCATGACTTTGAGGGCTGAAAAAATGAATTGTAGAGTCCGAAACATAGACCCTACAGTTCTTTTCAGTAATTAATAAGCCCTTGATTTTTGTTTGAATCTGAGATTGATTGCAGCACCCTTCTTCGAATTGTGATTCCGGCGGTGCCAGCCGCATACATATATGAAACCAGAGTGCGCACTTTTTTTTTTTTAATAAAGGACTTCGTAATTGGCCCTAGATTAGATCGAAAGCCATAAATAAGCCCTTTAATTCTAAGAGGACCCACGTTTATTGAATTAAAAGTTTCGAAGCTACAGGTATGCGGTGCTATCTTTATGTGAAGTCAGCCCTTAAGTCGTTTTTTTTTAAAAAAAAAATGCAGAGCCCAGAATTTGGGACCTGAGGCATTTAATAGCAATAAATAAACCCTTAATTATAGCATAGTTCTGAATTCGATTTAATATAATGGCGGATTTATTTTCAGAGACATAATTTTGTAGAGGTTTCCAATAAAATTTAGTTTACAATAACACTATATGCCTCAAAAAAATGTATGCGAGGTAGGGAGTACCGCTTAAACTTGCCCAGCGTTATTAAATAGTTATATTATACTTTTGGTTATTTATGCATGATAATTTTTGAGATATCGACTTTTTTCCAATTTACATAATTTCTTAATGTTAATTCCGATAGGTTATTTCTCACGAGAGAATTCTAAAAGTTTTAATTATATATCTCGAATAGTTATCATGATATTAAATTTTATTACTGTTTTTAAATTCACATAGTTGCATAATGTTTATTGCGATAGGAGATTTTTCATGAGAAGAAAAAATTAAACACTCAACATCTCAAAAATTATTTCTGTGATCAATCACAGGAATGCCCCCCGCCCCCATGACACTTTGGAAAGAGATAGGAATGTGACCAAGATTATTTCTGTCACCAGTTTCTGAAAAATAAAAAAATACCCAATCTCACTCAATGTAAGAAATCATTTTATACAAGTTGATATAAAAAGAATAATGTTCTGTTGCATATGAAATTGGTATTATCATGGTGGGACGCCCATATGCCGAGTGTACGCGGTGATTCTCTTGGTCGTCAGCTGGCGAAATAAGGGGAGAATACCTTCCTTTCTTGTCCTCCTGCATGTCATCCGGAAAAAGAAGCCGGAAGAAAAAATTAATATTTGGCAAAATATACAGGAAGAGTACTTTTCTCGGAGTACCTTTTATGTTAAAGTATCGCTTCGGGAGAACCACCCTTACATAGTTGTTTTTTATGTAAGAAGAAAAAGAATATGGCTCTAGACTCTTTCATTTTTTGAAATTCGTGCCATGTCAACAAAGTAATAAACTTATTGTTTGCAATTTTTTTGTAGAAAAATGCTAGTAATACTTTGTGATACTCTTTTTTATCTTCATTACAATATATAAACACAAGCATACAACAGAGAAGTGAATTTTCAAATGATAGTAGTTGATAATGTTAAAAAAAAACGGTAAAAAATAAATGGTGAAATTTAGATGTGGGAATGAGCCAAATCGGTCTTTCCAAGTCCGTAGCCTCTCTTTGTTAGTTATATATTTAATACATAACCTTTGAATTATGTCAGGAAAAATAGTTTTTACAAACCCTATCTGGAGAAACCCCGTTTGGCCCTTTTCGGAATGTTGACCCTCGTCCGAGGCGCATGTGAACAATCCATTGGTAGAAGTCCACGAGGGCCCCCCGGGGGCCCTGCTCGTTTTCCCTCATGGTCAATCGGTAAAAATTTCGAATTCTAAAGCGTTAATATTCTTTGGACACTACAAATTTCAATGTTCAATTAGTTTAGAGATACAAAAAATGCATTTTTGTTCAAAATTTGATCACATTTTTTTGAAAGTTAAACTTTAAAATGTCAGATATTACATACATATAAATTTATTAAAATATGTTGAGCGATCACGAGGAGACAATTATTAAATGTATTGAGCTTTGTCACACTTTGTCAGGGCCTAAAAAGAAGGACAATTTCGTTAACCAACCATTTTTTACCAACGGTACTGGCTTCATCCATTGAAAATGCTTATTACAAAATGAAAATTTCAATTTTAAGGTCAAGCTTTGCGAAATACAAAAAGGATGTTAAGAAAAAATAGCTCATCTAAAATGATTTGCGAATTGGTTTTATACCTTTTTTGATAAGAAGAATGGTTTTTGTTTTGACTGTGAAATATGATATTAAAAATAAAAAATCTCATTTCAAGGTAACACTATGCAAGATACGAAAAAAATATTAAAGAAATGTTAAAAGAGATACATGGTTCATATTTTACTCGTTGAAGATTTTATTAAAAACTGAAAATTTGATTTTCCAACAGAAGTCTGCAAGATACGAAAAAAATATTTAATTTTTTTTTTTTAATTTATTCAAAATATTTTTTATATGATGCATAGTTGTACTTTTAGTCGTGAAAATGTTTTTATAAATGAAAAATTTCATTAAATAAACAAAATTTGAACAAAATTTCGCTACGTCAACAAAGTAGGTTTAGATTGATAGCAGAAGTTTCATTTTTGATTTCAAAAAAGACAAAAAAAGTTTAAACATTAAATACGCAATCGGTTAAGAAATTTATGGTAGACACGCGTATAAAATCTGTACCCTGAAATTGTGTAAAACAAACTCTTTATTGAATATATGGTAAATTATTCATATCCTTCCTTTTCGAACTGTATACACTATACACTGTCGGTAGCAACAAAAAATTTTGTTTCAGAGAAGTCCGAACTTAGGGCCAATTAAAAAGGAATTATTTAGACAGACATTTGTAATTTATGGTTCATTTCACAAATTTTTTTAAAAATATATTTTATTGAGAATATTTTTCCCCAATTTACTGGGCCAACTTTAATTTCACAAATTCATGTAGTTATACATGGCAGGCTTTTCGCATCGCAGATGTTTTTGGTAGTATTTCATGATTTCTTGTATTTCAATGAAAATAGAATAGCAGCAGACTTTTTATCTATAAATTAATTAAATAATGAAGATTCCTTAATTAATCCATCTGAATCTTAGCTTTCAAGACTTTAGTACACAGTGATTAAATTATTGACGAAATTCAATAATCTAAATATGATATCAAAGTTTTCAATATTTTCTCCCATATTAAATATCCTCTCTAACCTTGTTACAACTGCATAAAAAAAAACGAAAAAAAAACTTTTGCGAAATAACGAAGAGTAGTAAACAATTTTTTTATGGATCTATTTAAGGGAAACAAATTTACTATGTAAACTTCTTTCTTTTTTTCGTATCTCTATACTTTTCGTATCTCGCGTATTTTTTGAAGAAAATGAGAATTTTTGAATTTCAGAAACATCGCCGTTATTTTATCATTTTGCAACATTTTTCGAATTTTCCGGTGGATTTTGATAGAGCGTAAAATCTCTGACAGAATAAAAAAAGGAAAGTTTAATATCTTAATTTAATAAAAAAATTAGGCAGTTCAAGATAAGTTCGCCACAATTTTTTTGGCACCTGGTCGAAAGAGTTTTTAAATGATAAAATTCGTCTCAGGCTTGGAAAACGTTTTTTAACTCACTCATTTTATTCTTTTCCCGATCTGCTCATGTTTATTGATTTGCTAGTCCTATCTAAGGTTTATAAACGTTCCTTTGCAATTCAAAAAAAATGAAAGAAATGATTGGATTGAGACATATTCAAATAAAGATAATGTTTAACGTAAACTTTTTTGAGTTCCTGAATGTAATATTCTTTTTAATTGAGATAATCCCGAAATGAAAAATGTCAGTCCTTATGGGAAGCAAAAAATATTCATCGTTTTAAAAATATGTGGAATTTTTTTTTCGTGTCCTGAAGAGCGTTTCCATATTATTAGAATTTTTAAGTACAAGATCTGTTTTTTATTTCACTCCTCTCTCATTTTCTTGAGAAGAAAAAAGTTTGCTTGTTAGTACAATTAGAAGTTAGGGAATTAGGAAAAATTCCCTTCTGATGGGTTATCATGACGTACAACTTAGTGACAATACCATAAAAAAATTTCATAACGTAACGCATAGTAACGGTCGTTACTTTACTTTACCGTTACCCGAAAATTGTAACGTCTTAAGGTTACCGTTACTAAAAAATGTGTTGCAAATATTTTATTATCCTAGGTCGAAATACAACAACATTTTAGATGCAAAAATTTACGTCAAGAGGAAAAGAATAGGAATCCCGGCTCTTTTATTTTCTGATATTTGTATTTTGCGATGTCAACAAAGCAATAAATTTAAATGTCGCGAATTTCGTTTGAAGCAAAATTTTATTAGCACTTTTAGATACTGTTTGGTATCTCCTTCAAATATATACACGAAGCGCACATGCCGACAAAAATGTGCTTTTTTCTGTTCCTTAAGACCGAACTGGATGACCTCGAAGGCTTTCAATGTCCTAGAAGGGAATCCACGGTCTAAATTTTTCCTTCACATAAGGATTTCGAGGAATCCTAACCAGAAAATGCAAAAATGGCCATTTTCAGCAATATTTGAAAACCCAAGTAGCGATTTTTGTTTAAAGCCGCTCACGCCATCGGTTAGTACTTACTCCTTTTTACCTTATTATCTCCATTCTGACTCATACCAAACGGATTTTCTCTTTCGAAATGTGGCAAATTAACCATTTCAGATTCACACTGAAAAACGAGCAAAAAAGGCGAAAGAGCGAAGAAATGCTTAATATGCCATATCTCGGAGAGAAAAAAATCGATTCAGAATGATCCACAATGGAAGTGATGGGCAAAAGGAGTACTAACGATGGTTTTTTCTTTCTTATTATTTTGTTCTTTCAATATGCTTATTGAAACCTGCTTTGGCTGTTGGAATTACTTTTTGTACTTTTACTTTTAATTTCTATCTCAATTGTTCTTTTTTTATCATGTCATATTTCACATTATACATACGTCCAATAAATATAGAGTCGACAAGTTAATCATTCTTGATATCTGGTTAGAGTGGTCCAGAAGTCACAAAGTTTGAAGAATGCAGTATGTAGATGGAAATTCATGTTCCGTTTTGAGAAAAAGAAGATCCCTGAAAAAACTTAATCCAATCGCATAAAATCTAGTACTTCCCCATCAAGTTCAAAGTTTATATTCGATGCAAATTCATTGGTACCACATCAATTGTTTCTATTATAATTTTATTAATCATATTATTATCGCTTCCTTATAGAGGAAGCTTTGTGACGACGAAAATTTTCGAACATCATTTTTTGCGATATCTTGACATAATTCAACCTCAGGATTCCGAAAATGAGGTTTTCGAAAAATACCCATGAGTATGTGTGTGTATATTTGTATGCATTTGTCAACAATACTTTTTCTATGATAATTCGAAAAAAGCAGAGCTAGGGTCATGAAATTTGGTAGGAATATAGTGCTAAATAATGCTCATTATTTATCATGTTTGGCACCGTATCGGATAAGAATAAACTTTTTTTTACATTTTATATTTTTCTGCAACATTGTTTTGAATATGAATTTTCCCGCAATTTTGATTATATTGGGGGAAATAATAAATTATACGTAGATTTTAATGAAACACATCGATTTTCAATAAAAAATTTTGAGTTCAATCATCAAATATCGTGACAATAGCAAAAAGATGAATTTGGAATTCGAAAAATAGTTGAATAGTTGATATAATTCAAGAGAATATGTTTAGCTATCTCCACACAAAAATTTCTATCTTTAAGAACTCTCGAAGTTTCAAATTTTCCGTTCGTAGGTGCATTTTTTTTAATATTAGGAATATAGCAACATACTAAATACCGAAATTGTTCATTTTGGAATCAGGAATAGTTCGATGTATTTAGAAGGACTTTATGACCAAATGAGGTTATGACATGTATCGATTTGTAAATTTTTTTATCATTCGCAAAAGAAAAAATGTCTTCATTTTGGAAATATACGAGCATTATAATTATTAAATTTATTCGTTATGATCCTTTCACGATCCAAAATATTCTTGTCATAATCATGATCATAGAAAATGTATCAGCCCGATTCTTGTCGAAGAATTACAGGTATTTCTTTATAACAGAACAATCCCACATGCGAAAGCACAGTGTACATTAAATAATCACATTTAAAGATGCACCATATAATAATCGCGCCCAGCAAACTACTTTGCAATGTTTTTTTCATTTTTATTCAAAGCCGAACAAAAATAACTTTAAAAACAAGAAAATCACTTTAAATTTAAGAAAAATTTGTATAGAAAGGAAAAACTATTTTTTTTTAAATCAAAGGAATTTCTTTAAATCAAAGAAACTTTTCTTTGAGTGAGAGCCAACGAATATTTTTCTATCATTCGAAAAATCTTTTATCTGAGTGTACACTAAAAGTTTCAATTATTAGAAGAAAAAGTAAATTATGTAAAAATATATCTCTAAAAAATTTTTTTTGATAAAACTATTCGTACCATTAAATTACCCTTAAAAAAATAGGCTAATATTGTCTTAAACATTTTTTGGCGAGCATGAAAGCAACGTAAATATTCATATTTTAACTTTCGACCTCAAGAAGAAGTGGAAGATTTCATCTTATCGGAATACATTTCTTTAGGAATTTTCATCTTCTCAAAAAGAAACGAGAATTCCCGTGTGCACGTTGCATTTTTTAAACTTTGCGCTTTTCGGATCAAGCTATTGTACGCCTTTCATGAAATCTCGCGGAATCCCTGGAAATCTTTGAAATGCTTTGAAATCCTGTGGATTCTTTTGAAAATATTGTAGATCCCTCAAAATTTTTGTAATCATTTGAAAATTCCTTAATACAAGTATCTGTTGAACTCAATGGATATTGTACATATGAGCTCTCTGGAAATGCCTTCAAATTCTTTGAATTTTGTGGAAATCTCTGGAAGTTATTTGATTTTCCGTGAAATATCTTTGAATCCTTGACGAATGAATATAATGCTAGTGAAATAGGAATAATTTCAACAAAGTTTCAAAATTCATAATTGCTTTCACATTTCAAGTTACAATTATATTGATTGTGAAGGCCCAAACAAAATGAAGAAAGTGACATTAACATTTAAACGTCCTCCTTTTACAGATTTTTTAAAACTTGGATTCAAACTTATATAATTTCTCCGTATTTCGTAATGACCAAAATAATTAGTTATGATGTTTTGATTCTCTGTGACATTTGAAATTCACGAAGTTACAGAGCTAATTCAAAAAAATGAAAATCCATGAATCGGGCGTGCAGTTGGCTGTTTCGAAATCAAAAATTACTTAAGACATATTATATTATGCTACAATTCCGGAAAGTATATAGTTCCACACCAGTGTGAAGTTTGCTGCACGAGCCGGAAGCGAATCGAAGACAAGTTGGAGGCGAGCCGGAAGGCGAGACGCAAACGACCCGAAGAGGAGCCAGTGGCAAGTACTATAAATTTCTCAAGAGTTGCAACTACCTATGATCCCTTGAAATATTTTGAAATCCTTTCAAATCATAGAAAATCTTTTGAATTCTCGTTCATAGCAAAAATAATTGTTACATTGTTGACTATGGAGTAGAAATATAAAATATGACGTAAGAAGGGGGAAGGCACAAATATTTTACGAATTCTTACAATAAGGGGTGGAGAGGTCTAGAATTTCAAAAATCATTCTCACGCAATTGATAGACGTTCCTCAATTGATAACTAAAAACATCAGAAGTTTATTTAACTAAAATCTATAAGTGAAAACAGTGGTTAATTTTCTACTGCGGTCCAATGAAAAAACTTAGTTAGTGACATTTGACATACAGGTTATTTTTCAATGCAGGTGTTCCTGAAAATAGTCACTGTGGCAAATGTCACTTAGTAGGTTTTTCCGTCAGACAGCAGTTTAGTGATTTTGATTACTAATAAATTAGTGAACATTTCTTGTCGATTGGTTTCGTTATGAAATTTTCGAGGTGAAGTAGGGAGAATCAAAAAAATATATATATATATTTTCATTTTGGAGGGGTCCAAAAGTTGTCGTTTGGTACACGGATTTCCCACAAAAAGTTACATATAAAAAGAAATTATATCTTATGCTCGCGCATTGACGATAAAATTCAAAATAATGAATAATAGCGAATTTTTTGTTATTTTGGTACGAAATATATTGTTTAATTGAGAAAAAGGCTATATTTAGTTTCTGAAGCTACGCAGAAATACCTGTAAATAATGATCTTATACATCGTAGACGTTCAATGAACTCATATAAATTATACATATAGAATCAGGATTTTCCACTACTTAAGATTGCTTTTCGTACCTATTTTAGTTTAGTCTTAATTGAATTAACAAGAATTGAGTTTAAGTAACAATAAATTATGATTAACAAGAGTCCCACTTGAATAAATAAGAATTCTCTTTAAATTCCGTTTGAATCGTAATAATTCAAATTGAATTGCTATAATTATAATTATATTTAAAATTTACGAGAATTTCACTTCAATCAGCTAGAAATCTGTTTGAATTTTCAGAATTTAATTTTGAAGTTAATACTTGATTTCAAAATCAGCATTTTCATTAGGTCACTAATTTCAAATAATCAGAATCGAACAATTGTAAAATAAATAAGTTCCAGATTCAGCAATATTCGAATGTAAATGGTTTCAACAGAAAACAATTCCATGTAGAAGCATTCATCCTCTATGAATATAAAAAAATGCAAATTTCAAAGTTTTATAATTTGGGAATATATAGCTGAAATTAAAAATCCTTTTTCAATTAAGAAGAATTCAAATAGAGAAGATTCGAGTATGGAAAAAACTGAAGTTGAAATTAAACTAAATTAGAATTAGAATTAAGATCAAATATTGACAGATTGTAGTCTTATTGGATGATATATTATGGAAAAAATATTTGCCACTTGGGCAAATATTAACCGTACGGGGAGGCTACATTTTTTTTCACTCTAACATAGGCGGAAACACAACCTGTTTTGGCTATTTTAAACTCTTCCAATAAATATAGAAAAAATTGTTTCTACTACGTTTTCGAAGGTCAAATATTCATTTAAAAAAAAAGTCGATAAAAATGGCTTGACAAATCCTCTTAATACTTTAGTAGCCAGCATTTTTTTATTGCAAGAGCTAAAAGTAGTCAAGATAAGTAGTAAGTCTATCCACGCTAAAGTAAATGATTTCACCCATATCTCTCGATCTATATTTTTCCAAGTGAGAAATATTTTTCACATAAGCTACCATCTAGTAGTACAATGATTCAGAAACCTTCTTTTATAATACTCAACTAGATTATATACAAAAAGCAGTCCTAAATAGTCATGAATCATGATTTTATATAATTTATTCAAAATTAATGACAATTTACGATGTATGAGAATTTTTCTATTGCTGCGTAGCATTTAGAGGATAATTATAGGGGTGTGAATACTAACTTCTGGTATCCTTTTCACCAATAAAAAATTGTTACCAATAAGAAAAGTACATATAATTTAATCAATGAAAAACATAATTTTTCTCTTTTTTTCAACTTTAATGGCAATTTACAACACATACGAATTTCTTCGATTGCTGAATAGTTTTCGGAGGATAATTATAGTCGTAAGTACTAATTTTTATACCTCTTTTTATCAATTGGAAAATAGATTTTGTATCAAAATAACAAAAAATTCGCTATTTTTTGTCATTTTGAGCTTCATTATGGATGCATTACCATAAAAAATATATTTTTTTATATGTAACTTTTTGTGATATATCTGGGTACCAAACTATAACTTTTAGACCCCACCAAGTTTGAGAAAAAAATTTCGTGCCGCCCTGCCGTAAATTAAATGCCTCTAAGTGTGTCAGGTTCGTGCTTTTGTGTGAGGCAAATTGGAGCAATAACTTGTAAATGTATGATCCCATCCATAAAAAAGAAATAGCGGGAGAAGCATCAAACCCGTTGAGCCAGTCCTCGGCTTGTTAGCTCTGAGCATGCGTGGATCCAGGAAGGGGGGGAAGTGCACGACAGCATGTCCTCCCAACCAATGTCCCGATTCGAAAGGCATTTTGTGGTGGGGGAGTACAGTCCTTAGATTGCCACTTCCCGTAAAAAAGCCACCTCTGAAGCCACCCCTGAGTCTGTATATAAGCCGTGATAGAAGCAGAAGAGTTCGTCAGTTATCAAGCAAAATGAATCTTACAACCGTCGCTTTTGTCGCTCTTTTGTGTTTAGCTCTTTTCAATGGAGCAATAACGAAGCCGCCGATCCTTGCGCCTCAATTAAATATTGGTCATTATTGTTACGGAGTTAGTAGCATCTGTTACAGCCATTATTGCGGTAAGTTAATTTTTCATTCTAAACATATGTCGTATTGCTCTATGATAATTCGTGAATATCAACTTTAAAAAATGTTACGGAAGGCTTTCTACGGAAATTTCATGTGGAAAATCTGCATGGAAATTACATGAATTTTGGATTACGTCTATTGGATTTGAAGATTAAGAAAAACTTCAGTGCCCTTTCCGTCGATATTTTATAATCCTGACATCAAAACTATGCATCAGGTGTGAAAAATACATCTTTTCCGGCTGAGACTGAATTTGTTGGTGCATCTCCGCGAAAGATGTGTTTTTTATTGAGCTAAAGTTTCAAATGTCTAAGTAAAACGGATTTTTATTTTATGTTTTTACACTCTCATCTTAATGAGAAGATATTGGTCATATGTGAAAATTGACTTTCGCGGATCTCATAAAATCTCAACCCCTTTCGCACACTGTTTCAAGGCATGGAAAAAAAAAGAACGAGTTCGCCAATCAGCGATGTTTGACCAACGGTTTTGGTTTCATCGATAGAAAATGTTTTCTGAAATACACTCGAACCCCCGTAGAAACCCATCCGGTTTACGCCTTCCTAGAACTGCTGGTCGACTACTGGCCCCCGCAGTTTTGATAGGAGGTCTTCATAAAAAAGTATGAATTTTCGTAGAATTCTTTCCGTGAAATTTTTTTAATTCCGCTACGAAATTGTCTTAATAAAGTATTTGGCGCTGTTCAAATTGTTTTACTAACATAAAGATGCTCCTAATAAAGTAAGATGGGAGCATTATTTGAGCATAATTCCAAACAAAAAGTATCAAACGTAAAAAAAATATTTTTGAAATTGGAAGTTTCTTGGGTCATATATTTTTATAAAAATTATCATTCTAGTTTGTGATCATTATTAGCATTATTATTTTTGATCTGTGCAGAACTTTGGTTTCTTTAAATGAAAAACTATTTTCCAGTTTAGTGTTTCTGCTTGCGAAGAAAACAAGTCTTTCTTGTAATATGTAATAACGTCAAGATGTTTCTAATAAATACCCGAATGAAACAGGTATTAACCCATTAACAACCAAGAACTACAATTTTTTAACTTATGTTCAAGCCGCATTTTCATGACTGAAAAAGAGATATTTCCAAACGAAAATCATGTTTCCTCATAGTTTTGGGTAAGTTTTTCAAGAATCCGTGGTCAGAATTGAGTTCGATCCAGTATAAAATCCAATATGGCGCCAAAATTAGAGAAAAGTATCGGAAAATCGGTAATTTTTTTTTTGACCCAAAAGGGTATTAGGACTCGACCCTAATTATGATCAATGGTGATCGGAATAGTTGAATTGCAAGAAAAAACTTGTCTCACCGATCTCAAATAGCCATACCCTTCGGCGGATCAAGTATAGCGGACATGAAATTTTGGAAACTCTACGATTTTCGCACAACTCTGTACTCGGGGGTTTTCGGGGTCGCTGAATATGAATTTGACATTGAATTTTCGGAGATAAAATGGCGGACCAAATATGGTGGACATGAAATTTTGAAAACTCTACGATTTTCGCACAACTCTGTTCTCGAGAGTTTTCGGGGTCGCTGATCATGAATTTGACATCGAATTTTCGGAATTCAAAATGGCGGATCCAATATGGCGAATATGAAATTTTGGAAACTCTACAATTTTCGAAGAACTCTGTACTCGGGGGTTTTCGGGGTCGCTGATTACGAATTTTAAATTGGATTTTCAGAATTCCATATAGCGGTTTCAATATGGCAGACATAAAATTTCGAAATCTGTCGAGTTTCATCAAAATTCTGTGCTTGGGTGAGGTCTCTGTTCACGAATCAGACATTCTACGATCAGCATAACCCAGAGACAACGACGTGGACGTAGTAAAATTCTGTCTCCTTTGGGGTGCTTGATTAGAGTGAGTCCCCTTGCCTCTATCTGGAATATGAATCCTCTTGGTGATTCTTCTTGAAACACGGATTACAAAATGGTGATTAACACTCTTTACTGAAAATTCTGGACCTTATGGGACAATGTGAACAGACTTTGAGTTGATTTCGATTAGACATTCTGTGTATTTCCCGTTTCGCCTGACCTTTTCTTATGCATCTCTTAGCAACAGATACTGCAAATTCTTTTGTTCCGACTTTATTCTTGCCATCTCCGGCAGCATTGTATATCACGAGAGCATTCACAA
>JAUMHM010099483.1:0-23879 GCA_032362435.1 Melikaiella ostensackeni
AACCACGATTTTCGCATTTTTAGCTTAGGATATCTCGAAAACCTGACGTGATGGAGCAATTCTGAGGCCAGATTCTTCTTCAGCGCACCAAAAACCTTCGGAAAAGTATACTCTGGTTTCTGATTCTGCAATATTGTCGGCCTGTGTTATTTATTTTGAAAGGAAGTTAAGATTGAAAGAGATCAAAAGCACAAACGAGTGTAAAACTCAAAAACCAATTTTTTTTATTTTAGGAGCTCAATTTTCAAAATATAGTAAGTATAGAGACATCCGCTCTGTTTAAGATTACGTAGAAAACTAAAGGAACACGAAGTCGAAGTCAATGAATTGTTACAAGATCGGGACACTTATATTCCAAGAAATGAAGATGCCTTAAAAAAAATTGCGAGGAATGTAAGAAAGTTAGTAAAAAAAAGGAGAATCAGCTTCTATTAAGTGAAGAAAATGCGAGACATTTGGATCCCGGAAAATCACATGATCGTATCATTGAACTTCGTATCGCTTTTCATCAATGTGCCGAAAGAAAGGGCAGTTGGGGCGGTTCACAGCAGGTGGAATCAAATACATGCTGAAACAAGAATTCCATGGGAAGATTTTGAGGAAGGTCTCAGATTATGTCTTGATAGCACAGATTTCAATTTTAAAGGTAAAACATACTTCTAAAAAAGAGGATTTCCAATGGGCTCCAGGAATACAAAATTAAAGGCGATCTGCATGTTTTTAATTCGATCGATTTTGATATTAAATTCGGACTAGAGCGAGAAGAAAACAAAGCGATAAACTTTCTATATGTTACTTCTCAAAAGAATGATATTCAACAAATAAATTGTACTCGTAAGTGGCACCGAAAACCTATACGTGATCCAGTAGATGCTTAAATTTCGATTCAAACCATGCCCAAAAATACAAAAAGAGTGTGATTTATAATATGGTATATAGAGCGATTCTTCTTTCCGACAAACAATTTCAGCAGGATAATTTGCGACTGGTAAAGGACACACTTCATGACAACTTTTATTCGTAAGAAATTGTTAAGAGAAAACATCAATCTCAGATTGAATATTCTAGCACAAAAAGAACAGCATAGAATTGATCAAATAGTCCCAAATGTGGAAATTGGGTCTTTTATTAGTATTCCGTACGTAGGAAGGTTATCCGAGCTAGTCGCAAAAACTTTCGGGTGTTGGGACATAACTACGGCGTTTAAAAACAAGAGAGATCTTACAACGGCCTTGAGACCTAAAAAGATACACTAAATACATTGGACAATAGCAATATTGTTTACGGCATTTGGTGCGAAGGCCAAAATTGCAGAGCGGTTTATATCGGTCAAACGAAACGTCTTTCACAAGTGCTCCATTTTTTCGACTATGAAAACACAAAAAATCTAGCGAATGAGGGCTATAATCGTAAACTTCTGGTGCTTGAAATATGTCACAGAGCTAGTAATGATCATTCGGTCGATTTGAGAACCTTTGTAGACAAATTTTAGAAAATATACTACTCTTTTATAAAGAGATGAAAAATTTGAGAACGAGTGGGCCACTGCCTCTCATGCTCTCAAGTAGCTCGAGTGTCAGGCTGTCAAGAGACAGTCAGATTCACTACCACGATTCTTTGAAAACTAAAGTATCTCTCTTTCAATCTTCTCGGAATTTCGAAAGTCATTAATCTGTGCGACCCCCCAGAATGTTCTTTCAGTTTTCGCGTGATCTAAGACAAAGCGGATGTCTCTATATTTTGATCTTTTGATCTCTTTAAACCTTAACTTCCTTTCGAACTACACAATTGTGTAATTCGCGCTGTGCAAAGTGTCAGTGAAGATTGTGTTTGTGGGATTACTCATTGATTAACAGCCTCGCATTCACTTGATCTTCAACAGCGAAACAATAAAAACACACAAGGAGAGAGGGAGTTGTGGAGAAAAGGAAACCGCACTTCGAAGAAATATACATAAGTCGATGCATGCATTCTTAATTTTGTAAGTTGTATACCAAATAGTATATGCCAATGATTATATTAATTCTTAATTCATTGAGTACACATTAGGCACTGAAGAGGGCCCCTATCCGAGGCTGAAACATTTGCCAAATTCATATTTTATACAATTTACTACAAGCAATTGCGCATACTCATAAGATCCTAATGCCAATACAAAAAGCTTCAAAAAACAATTTTAATACTTGGGTCAGTTAAAAATGGCATCTTTCGAAAAACCAATAACGATGTCACTAAGCGATAAAAAAAACACTCCTAAAACATGAAAAATCATCCTGCTTAAGAATATAAAAATAAGGTGGGTAATTATCTGCTTCAACGTCATGAATTTTCTGCAGTGTAAACTGCAATTAGATAGATATTGAATTCCTTCGTTAAAGAGGGTTGTTTTGTCAACTTCTAGGGTGCTAATGCTTTTTTAAGCCTATCCATTCATTTGATCATAAGCAAAAATGGATTTTCCAGTTGGAAAATATTTACCATTGCTAGCAAGATTTGTGATTAACTGGTAGTTTGACCTGACGCTATATTGTTCGGCGTGGTCAAATTTCTCAAGTTTTGCCGCTCGAACCCTCTCGACCGATAGTGTGAATAGATAGTGGTTTAGTGTGGTCTCTCGGTCAGTTTACTGGGTGGCGTCCCGCTTTTTTTTCAATTCAGTTTCGTCTTTCGTGCCAGACGCTCATGGGGAAATCGAGTCCAACGCGCTTCTTTCTTTAAATAAATTAGATTACTGATTCAAGTTTTCAACCTTCGTCTCTCGGTCTGTATATCTATATTCATGTATATTTGTATGTCTGTGTGTCTGTATGTCTATATGTTTCGTTACTTGGATGTTGTAGCCAACCGAACTTATGAAGGATTCGGCAAATCAAATCAGCCTTTGATAAACCTTTTAAGGGTCCCAAAATAAGGGTCAGGTTCGTTAACCAGATGAATCCAACCAAAATTAAAAATTTGAAGCATTTTCAAAACCCAAAACAAAATTTGTTCAAGAGTTCCGGAAAATTTTGTCAATGTTTCTGGTAGTGGACAAAAAGCCAGACAAATTCTCTCAATGATTTTGTGGGTTGATTTAGAACCAATCTATTCAGATTATTTCGTCTTTCAAAAAGAAAAAGGTAATAATCTTAAAAGAAATCCTAAGTATTCATAGGCAGTCCTGCAGATTGGAAATGATATTTTTTAATTCATTGAAAATTAAAATAACTGATATTCAAAATTTCCCAAAATATCCCAGTACAATTTTTTGATCAGTTAAAAATTCTGAGAGTCACATCATTTTGAAAAATATAAATTTTCTTTAAGAGATTTATGTGATATAATTGAAATTTCTAGTAGATGTTGACAAAATTTTCAAATTAACTCAATTTGTTCCGAATTCAGTCTCCATAAAAATCCTTAAACATGCTATAATCGACAAATATGAAATAGTCCAGAAGTGAGTCTTATGATTCGAACAAAATTGTGATATTCACGGTTTTTACAATATATTCTCCAAAACTTGAAGCATAATTATACTTTTGTGTTATTTTGAGAACATAATTGCCTCATACGTTTCTTTAAAATTCAGGAAACTTCTTTAAATAACGAAAACAGGACATTAAAATAATATTGCAAAATTTACTGCGGAACTATTGGCCAAGGCTGTTTATTTCGACCATGACGAAAAGGTTAAAACAAGCCGACGTTACTATATTTAGTATTAGAAGTTTCAAAAGTTCATAATAAAAAATATTTACGATATCAGACAAACGCATTATTCGATTTCCATTAAAATCATTTCACGCAAATTTTTATTAATACTAATATAAACCTATATTATAACATACTCATTTCTCATACTTCATTTTATTTTGTCTACATCATTTTATTTTCCAAACAGAATCGTTTGTACAACCTAACTTTCGAGCGCGAAGCGCGAGTGACGCAATGTTTCTGTAATTTTCAAAGCCGCAGGCGCCTTAAGAATCTTGTTTAAAATCAGATCGAAAAACAATGTTCAGTTCCGCTTTACGTCTGTAGATTATTTGGATTTTGAGTCACAGTCTTAGATTTAAGGTACAATATTTATAATATTTTGAATGAAGTCGAAATGCACGCGACAATAACGTACGAAAACGAGCGCAAAGCGCGAGAGCATACCCGCGCGCCCTGACCGCACTCAATCTTGCCGCGAAGCGCTGCGCATATTTTCTTTTGTTTTTAAACGTGTTGTTTTCTTATTTTCTGAGTATGATTTTTTCAAATTCTAGGGGTAGTTTCAAAAAATATTTTTACAGCATTCTCGCCCTCTATCCCTTTCCAGCTTCCCCTTTCCCTTTCCAGGTCCGTACGTTGAGACTCGACCTGGGTATAAACGTACGGACTGTCCAGATGTTTAGACTCGGCCTACAATTTTAGAGTAAATAAGAATATTGATTATATGTATTATATCAAATCAAAAAACTTTTTCATTTGGCCTAAATTTTTAAGAAAAATGTTCCTTCCTTCCAAACTTGCAAAAATTGTTTCTAGAGTCTCCAAAACTTTGCTTATATGGTATGGTACTACGAAAATGTTGGTCGATTCTAGTGATTCACTCATGGGACATTATTTCTCAACTTCCCCGCCCCAAAAATCATTCGGGCTTGATCGGATTTGAACTTGAGCAAAGTGCATATTAGATGGTAGTTTATGGAAAGAAAATTTGTCGCTGGAACATATATATAATGAGGGGGCGAGAATGCATTTTTCAAGATTTTACGGACACCACCTATTCTGGTGATTTATCATACCTTTAATAACAATGAAAAAATTTGCTTGCCACTACAATTTTGATAGCGGGTTTCATGCTCTTTCTTTTTTTCATAAGCATTTCTTTGAAAAACTAAACTTTACCTTCGAAAATGAAGTTCAAAAATAAATTTAACATTTTTTTTTTAATTTGGGTTTTCTCCCTACAGTTTCCATAAGATTTTTCAAACTGTTTTTATTGATCATAAGCATTTTTCAATAGAAATTTGTATTCTCCATAAATTAAAGTTAAGGTATTCTTTAAAGAAATAATAGTTTTGACCTTCAATTTTAAAGGACAAACATATCTTTTCAAAAACTGCCTATAAAAGAAAAAACATGAAAAATTCTATTGAAACTGTGGCAAGAAATATTTTTTAGTCATATTAAAAGAGGTACGGTAGTGGGGACCATTTTCTTATTGATAATAATAGAGTTATAGATCATCAAAATAGATGGTATTATTGTTATCCTTAAAAAATAAAGAAATTACACCCCTTCCATGGTAAATATTTCTCACAACGACAAAATTTGTTCCCATAAACTTCCATACAATAAAATTACACTGTGCCCATGTTTGAGCCCAGTCGATTTTCGAGTTGAGATAGTTAAGAAATAGTGCCTATTATGTTGTTTGTGTATCTGATAGACACTTTAATATAGAGGTTGAATAATGTTGTAGTGCTGGGATGTTAGTAGATAGAAAAGGAGCCTTTCACTAATGAAATAATTGGTTTTCGATGTACAGTAATGGGCGGCGAGAAGCTCTGGTGGACATGGAGAATGGCAGCACGTGGAACCGTACCAAACACCAGCCTACTGGTCGCTTCTACAGACTGCTTATGGAACGGTTCCGCAGAACAGGAGGCCTACAATGGAACCGAAAATTTCATCTCGACCTTCATTGGCAATTTAACCGAAGTACAACGTGACCTTGTTCCAATGATAGTCACCGCCAGTTTTCTAGGCCTTCTTATTCTAAGCACCATTATTGGTATGTACAAAACTAATATTGCTTATTAATTTTATTTTATAATTATTATACCATTAAACCAAATCCCTTTCGTGGTAAGTGTAACTCGTTTGGTTCTAGCGTCGTTATTCTACCGGGAATCAAGGAATTTATATGGTAAAAGAGCCATTATACGTCACGATTAACACATAAACACTCAAACTGACTGGTAAACCCATAGGAACATCCATACTCTTTATCCCAACCACATCCACTAAGCAAAGCTCTTCATGAGGGCCCATGAGTATCCAAAATCTTTCGTGCCAGGCGTCACTCTCCTTCTTATAACCGATTGTCTTCCGAAAATCCTTATCCTTGCATATATCTTTTGCTTCCTTAACATCCGTACACCTTTTCATGCAAGCTCTTGTGTTCCGATAACTTTTTATATCTCTTCGCTTTACAGTCTCATTCACACATTCCAATAATTCTTTCTTCGGTCTAGCTCTGGGTTCGCTACCATTCACCTTACCTAAATTCACTTGTTTCGTTAAACGTCCTTTATTCATTCTCTCAACATGACCCAACCATCTTTGCAAATTTCTTTCACTCTTGTCGATCCACATCACATTCTTTGAGAACCCACTCATTACTGACTTTGTCCATTAGCGTTTAACCGCACATATTCCGGAGAAATTGCTATCGTTTTCTTGATACGTCCATGTCTCGCTACCAGGCAACACAGTGGGTGCAAACACATAATTATATATTGAAATTGTAGCTCTATTCGTTACAGTTTCACTTCTACTAATAGATCGCACACTGCCGATAATCTTTCTACCCTCGTTTATACGTCTGCATATCTCTGCATCTATCTTTCCGTCAGCAGTAGATAAACTTCCAAGATACCCGAACTCATCGACTTCTTCTATCCTCTCTTTGTTTAAGGCAATGTTGTATACTGTTTTCTCACCCCTTCTTTCAAACACGATAATTTTTGTTTTATTTGCATTAATCTTGAGACCCATGCTCTTCATACTGGTATCCAGTCTGCTCATCATTCTCTGCAAATCGTCCACTGATTCTGCTGTAACAATCTTGTCATCTGCAAACGCCAGTCCACGTACTTTCACTGTTCCGAAATCAACACATCCATTTTATTAATACACTGAATTCCCGCTTTTTGACCAGTTGCGGACATGGCCTGGAATGGCCTTGACTTAAACCGGTCAAAGATCCAACGTAAGCAGTCAGGACCATATGAACCATTTCCAGTAGGAATACATAATATTAATCAACTGTATTTTGTACAAATGTTAAGTTGTTACTTTTTTGTTGTTGTTGTTTCGTTGATGGTTCGCGTGAATTGGAATTGAGTGAAAAACACACTTCATTATTATTCAAGCGTTCCTTCGATCAAAATTACAAAACTATCATTTTGAAATTGGAAGGCATTGTTTGCCCGTATATGCAAACTCTGAAAGCAGATCTATTTTATTTTGAATTCCCACAAGGTGTCTTTTTTGAACTCTGGAGATTTTAATTTCTAAAAATAATCCGCACAGACACATTGATGAAAATCAAAGAAACTCACAGAAAACGCGTAATGAATTCACGAAGCTTCTAATTTATAGCTATCCTCGTTGAGAAATTATGAACTACGGAACATTTGTTTCAAGTTTAACCTAACGACCTCTAATCTTTCAAAATTTGCTCATAAAGAGCACGAATTACTGTAGAGTGGTGATAATTCTTGGTAACATTTACTTTGAGAGTGTTGATTTCAAATAAAAATTATTTAAATTTTCTAGCAAACCTCAGTCTTACAATCATGTATTATAGCCAGAAAACCGGTGCTACAACCTTTTCCTTCTTCAGAAAAAATTAGAGAGTGTGAAAGAGCATATAGAATTGTGTATTTCATAATTTATTATTGATATTGAGTCAAAGCATTTTATGATTTTTTAGGCGAGCACCTGGCTTTGTCTTTTTTTTATTTGAAGATTGCCATCATACTGACCTTATAAAGTTTCCGATTTTAAAACAGAGTAATGAATGGAGCCAGGGAAAAATCTCGATAACGTCCCAGAAACAAGATTGTAACGTGTGAATTAATTCTTAATCAAATTCCACAGAAACGAATCGTAGTCCACCACAGCCTCATTAGCTCTAGGAGACACGCGTTTCACCACAGGAAAAAAAGCGTTATGGATATAGATAGCTCCGTAATTAGGCAAAGGATGCTGGCAAGTCGAGAAATAATCGCAGTTACCTCCTAAAAAGTTGCACATCTTTTGCGTAATTACAGGTGGAATAAAATATTGATTAAAAGAAAATTTATAATTAGAGAGAATTATTTCATGAATTTATGAATTTCGTACAAAGCACTTCACCACTTTGTACGAAATAAACCAAGAAACACCACACTTTACTCACGAGAATATCTCACAATACTATAATGGCGGCTCCTAGCGAGTGCCGAGACCGAAGGCAGTGATGCCAATATGGGCGCCCTGAGATATTGCGCTTGCGTTAGGGCAGCTCACTTATTGGCCGCATTTGGTGCGCAATTCAAAATTGGTATTAGCAACAATTCTTTTAATCAAGATGGATAACTATTAGAGATTGCCCAATAACTTGCCCTCTCGTCCCGCGCGAGCATGCAATCACGTGACATGCCCTCACTCTTCTTTGTGAGTGCGGATTTTCTTTCTCTCCGCTTTCTGCGACGTTCTGAGCGTAACCCACTTTCTAACGGGTGCTATTTTGAATATGAGATTGCTATAAATTATCAAATATCTTTATAGGTCAGTATGATTTTTTTGAAAATAAGATATAATAAATCTGCATGTTACAATGTGTAGACTCCTAATTTACTTACAGTTTTATTACACTGTTAGAAATATATTGAAAATTCAACAACTTTTCAGCTACAAAAATGGTTGAAATTTCATTATCGTACTGCATTAAAAAAAATGCATATACTGTAGTTGAAAATTCAATCTTATAGTTAAAAATATATGTACTGTAACTGAAATTTCAACAGCAATGTTTGAAAGCGTATGCGCAGTACACCATTGCGCAACTGTGCTTCGCACATCAGAGAAGAGTTTCCCTCTCGAGGGACATTGTCAACTTTCGTTATCTCAATTTAGAAATGTATTTTTGCTACATTCAAGAGTAAGTGAATGGACAGTGGATATCTTGCGGACAGAAGAAACAAAGAAGATAAGTTGTAATTATATTACTAATAATACTTTGACGGCTATGAAGTATTCTTATATTTCCAATAAAACATAACCTAAAAACATATGTGACTGCTCTCTACAACTCTCTGACTTTTTACTTCTAATGCAGTAGACTCGAGTGCAGCAAAATAAATTATCAATCTTTTTTGCTCAGAAAATTCTCATTTGTTATTCATACTGGATTTGTAAAAAATTTGAAAGTGCCACGAGATATTTTATAGGGCCAACAACCTTTCAAAATTTGATTTTTTTATTTGGGAACAAAAAAAGTCTTTTACGATTCAAACACTCAAATACTTCAGCACTTTTATGAAATTTAATTTATTCACTATGAAATATCTACTAGTCTTTATTACCATTACAATACAGTATAAGATATTATTGAAAAGTACTCACTTGATATTAATAAGTTCTTAACTAAAAGAATGGGAGAACAGTTTAGAACCATTATTTTATTAAGTTTCACCAAATGTTATAAAAATTAATCAAATAATATTATCCAAATAAACTATATGTTAAAACCTGCATAATATATCTCCAGATTATTTGCCACTCATTTTGGAATGGGTTTAATTTCTTATGAACGTTGTTCAGAATCGCTTTTTTTATCATAATTATTAAAAGTTGGTTTTGCAAAACTGCGAGCTGTCAAATTTTCCACCATAAAAAAAATGTATTATTTTAGTTATTTTCAGATCTGATACCTTCCCTTATTCATATTTCTGCTTTTAAAATTCATTGAATCAGTAAAATAAAGAAAACTGTTGTTCCTGGATCTAAAATAACTGATATAATATTCATTTGCACTCTAAGGACGAAATCCTAACCTAAAATTCGATTTTCATATTCATGATTAAAAAAAAGATTTTTTGGGATCAAACTACTTTTCATTCTATTCAGCAAAGACATTTATCTATAAAATTGCCATTTTGTCCCTTACCTCCTCTTACATTGTTACCATTCATATCCTGTAAACGTTTACGTGGCCCTATAAAATTTTGTAATTCAAATTGATATACTGTGCGAATTATTTTTATAGAAAAATTGTTTGCTGTATACAAATGGAAAATAATTGAATGTCTTTTTTGTGCTATGAATTTAGGTTTCAATAAACATGAAAAATGTATTGCAAATATTCATAACATAATTGCTTGGTCATTTCCATTTAATAATAATACACTCTTATGTGTTGAGAATGTAAAAAATATTTCATATGGTACTTTTTATCTTAAATATGATTTTAAAAAAAAGAAAGAATCTTAATTCAAATTCTTTTAATTACAGATCATTCAGTAAGTTTTTTTACTGCTTTTGTTCTTATAAGACGCCTCGTTTTTATCACCATTTAGGACACTTATATCGAATGCATTCAACTCATTTAAAGCATACTGTCCACGAACAAAAATTTAATTGCGCTGCAGATAGCAAAGCAAAATATGTTCGCAACGTCGAAGTTTGCAAAAAGGAAAGGGACAATTCCCCGCAAGAACAACTTCAATACATAGTGACTGAAGTGTGTAATTGCCATCAACGAGTCAGGTTATTTTGAAAAAGAATTTGCGAACACGTTTGCTTGAAGAAGGGTTTTCAGACGAAAAGACTTTCAAAATATTAGACGAAGTATTCAAGAGTGATCTCTTTTCAAAAAGCAATGATATCCTAGAAACTCATTATAAGCGAAGAAAATATTATAAAAATAATTTTTCGTACGTAGAACCACAACAGATTATGATTTCTCCTGAAGATGCTCCTAAACAAAAGTTTTTTCATTACGTGTCTATACAGGAAACAATACAGCGACTATTTGAAGACAAATCAGTCGAAAAAGAGCTTACTGCTAATCGTCAGTCGAATAATCCTGAAATCCTCCGAGATTTTGTTGATAGGAGTATTTATGAAGTATACTATAAGATCAAAGGTACATACAGGAAAGGTCTATGCAGGAAACAATACAGCGACTATTTGAAGACAAATCAGTCGAAAAAGAGCTTACTGCTAATCTTTAGTCGAATAATCCCGGAATCTTTCGAGATTTTGTTGATGGGAGTATTTATGAAGTATACTATAAGATCAAAGGTACAAATATTGTGATCATCATGGGATTTCAAGACGCTTTCGAGGCAGTGAATCCGAATGATCCTGACAAATCAGTGCATAAACTCATAAGTATATACCCTAGCTATGGAAATTTACCCTCTCACCTACGATCTCATGTTAGTAACATAAAACTAATTGCCTTATGTAAAGAGAAAGATTTCGATCATGATAAAGTTTATGGGAACATCGTCGAATACCTTAAGATAACTGAAACGTGTGAAGTAAAGATCAGCGAAGGTAAAGTCGTGAAAGGCAGGCTTGTATTCTTCTCTAATGATAATTTGGGTAATCATTCCTTGGGAGTTTTTCAAAAAAATTTCAGCACTTCAATTTTTTTTGTAGATATTGTTTAATGACGCGAAAGGAATTCTTCCAAGAAAATGGAATGATTAAAGTGTACGAGACACGAACTGTGGATTCTTATAAGAAAGCTTTTAAAAAATTGAAAAAGATAACCTTCCTCATTGTGAAGGCATAAAGTTTGACTCTGTGTTCAACCAATTAGAAAAATTCCATGTCTTGCTGACTTGAATAATCGAATAGAATCCTTTCCTTATTCGAAAAAAGACATGGCAGATAAACCAAGCAAAATATCTAAAAGAAAAACTAAATTAGCAGGTGAAGCTTTCCAAATAAATCAATTTTTAAGATTTTTTCCTTTATATATTAAAACTAAAATCAAAGATATAAACGATCCAGTTTGGATTATATCTCTTCTGTTGACCGAAATAACTGAAGTATTAGGCGCACCTGCTACCCATTAATCTTGTTTGCCCTACCTGCAGCAAACTATACACGAATACCTATGGATGATAGCGACACAGTTTCCGGATATAAAAATGAGACCAAAGCATCACTATGTTTGGCACTACCCTGATTCGATCCTGAAATTCGGGCCTCTGATGAGAGTGTCGGCTATGCGCTTTGAAATAAAATATGCACACATATTTTAAGAGGCTACATAATTTTATCAACATAACGAAATCTTTGAGTGAGAAACGCGAGTTGCTACGAAGTCTAGTCCAATTAGGGACTGGTATGCGATCGGAAGTGCAAACGCACAACATTTATCTCTTTGAAAAGCACCTGTATGCTTAAGATCTTCAAACAGCTGTATTGATAGCTAATTTACCCACAAATTTGGATGAGTTCTAGTCGGTCACTGAGAAAGGCAGAGTATACGAAAAGGTGAACGCTGTTGTCGCTGATCAATCGGGTTATCAATTCAAGTTCATCCTTGGAAAAATTGGTACCTTCCTTCACGAAGATAACACAAATGTTCATGTTCTGTTAGAAATAGTGGAAAACTATTTCAGACCTGAAATTCGTGCCTATGAAGTGTGAAAAATATTAAGATATGATTGTCAGGCATTGGACCAATTAGTAACATATAAACCATTGCATATTCACAATCTTGGCACGAAATTGTACATTAAGCCAAAGTATGGATTAGTTGCCATCCCACAATGACTAGGTGCTGATAAAACGGCAAGGTACGACCTTACTTAACATACAGAAAAAAACGATTAAGATTATCCCTAGGTTTATTTAGTAAAACCCATCCACTCTTCTTATTCTAATTGAGAAGCTTAGCACGAAAAATTATTCATAACTATTCAAAATTTTCGACTTCATTCAAAGTATTACTGGTGTAATTACAAATATTTTCCGGTAGCAGTCTTAGAAATCACAATTTGAATATTGAGAAAAAACACGTAGTCTTGAAAATTTCCAAAATTTCTCACAAAGTGCATAAATTTTAAAGGAAATAATTATTGCACTCAGAAATATATTTTTGGCTTCTATTATTTGAAAACTAAACATTTCAAAGGAGTTTTCATTGAAATCCACTTTGGGAATAATAAATGAAATAGCCAATGATTAATTTCTTTATAGGAACAAAACGCCCGTTCTTAAGGTGATTTTCCCAGATGAGACTATCAAGAAGTTCGTAAGAGGATCTACTATCCGAAAGGTTTTAGATGAAGCTCAAAAAAAGATGTGCCTTCCTGATGGAGAGTACAAGGTTTTATACATTTTATTTTTCTGAATAAGTAATCTTAACAGAATAACTTATAACTTTCAATTATATGAAAATGCACTCAAACTCCGGTATAAGCTCAGTTTCGGGAGTTACTTCGCACTGGCCTTGGACCTGAACCGGATCCCTCGAAACGTAAACAGTCAGGGACGTGTGAACCATTTCCTAATATTACGCAATCTCCAAACGTGAATTAAATCTGAGTGCACGCACACTTTGCCTTTATCTATACGCTGCTGGCATTTCACGCTTCGTTGAACACCGTCTTTCCCCCCGACCGCTGAGAAACTGCGGGGGCCAGCAGTCGGCCAGCAGTTCTAGGAAGGCGTAAGCCGGGAGGGATTCTATGGGGGTTCGAGTGTATTTACAAAGAAAATTTCACAGATAATTTTCAAAAATAAATAAATTTTAATACGATGTTTAACGTAGCTCCTAAGAAAAATCGATTGCGTGGAAATTGATGACGATGACGTTTTACTCGAATTGGCTGAGAAATCTAGCGACACACTTGCTTTGCTGATCGTACTGGAAGGATCTTCTGCACAATTTACAAAGGTGGATAATACCGGACAAAAGTTTATCGTTGAGAGTATCATCAATAATAACGATACAAATTATGGTCATTGTTACAAAAATATGTTTACTTCATTTGATGATCTTTAAAAATTGTATAATATTTTATCATTTCTGCATATAAAGTGTTATTTTAGATGACGCACTGCCCGTTCCGGAAAATCAAATTCAGCCAGCAAGGGCTTTCATTTTAGATGATGAGACTGCTAAGTTTTTATCCAAAAAGACTGATCGAACACGGCCATGAGAAAATTCCCTTTCTGCCGAAAGATGGGCGCACATTAGTTGCTAATATCGTACAATATATGAAATGGAGTAAATACTCTGAGGAACAAAATAGACAACGCAATTCAATGTAGATTAGCTCCTAAAGATAAAAAGAATCAAAAAAGTAATGTTTTACACGAGGAAAGTGATGATGACCCTGAAAAGGAAAATGAGTTTGTAACTTATAGGAAACAAGACCAGTACGGTTGCGTAGAGCACCATCATTGTCAAATACTGGGGAATAAGAGAATATATTTATGCAAGCTTTACAGAAAAAGCGAGAGGGAAAAACAAGAACTGTAAATTAAAATTTCTGTCTTAATGAGAGACACATATCCTCTCCAAAGGTCTGAAATAAATCCTTCAGAGCGAGTCTTAGATCAGTTGTTCGAGAGATGGCCTTTCTTGCGGGTTCCTGAATATATAAATATTCATGCAAATCATTGATTGGGCATCAACGCGTTATTAACTGGATGCAGAGTCTGACTGATAAAGCTAAGCCTATATGGAAGTATTTTAAATTGCACTGAACAAATTTCGATCTGGAAATAGACAAATTTAAAACAAAGAAATATTTCGCACGCGAAAAAGAAAAAGTTGAAAAATTGACAAACATTTTACAGAAGGCAAAAGACATGAAAGCAGTGGTGCGTTGTCGAACTCCACAAATATTAGCAATATATCCACTAATTAATGCTCATTTCAACGAACAACAAAGTTTGTTTTTCGAAGTTTTTGATGTAAGTCGAGTTAAAAGTTTACTCATAATGGTTTCATTTTTCTAAAGTCTACTGAAAATGTTTTGAATTTCAAACAAGTGAAACTGACGGCGACATAAGGAAAGCGATTTCACCATATTCTCTCTTGGTTGTCAGAGGTATGCTCTTTCCATTTCATGTTTTAAAAATGTCGATACAGATATTGTAATTAATTTCAAATTCTTTAAAATAAAAAAATCTTCACTTACAAAATTTTAATATGAAGTGATTAGTTTCAAGTAGATAATTTTTGAATTCGTCAAAGTTTTTATTCCATTGTTTCTCTTTCAACCAAAAATTTTTGCGTATGAAATTATGTTCAACCAATATTAAGAGATTATATTTCTTGTGCTTGAAAAGTAATATCGTTTTTATTCAATCATTAACACCAATTCAAATTTCCTTTTATACAGGTACATCGCTTTATGAAGATAATGTTTCTTCCAGCATCTTAATTGAGAAAAAGGAATACATCAAAGTTAAAGATGTTTTCAAGGGAATGCATATAACCTTCATTCTTTACTATTGCCTAGGATATCTTATCCCCTGAAAACCCCCTGAGCCATGGAGTTCCTTCAAAGGTATTCTTTATTTATAATTTCAGAAAAGTGCTCCGTTAGAGCTCATTACCCGCGAAAGGACCATTTTTCCCAAGGCTCCAGCATTTTCACATAGACGTACGGAACCTAGGTCAAGCTTTGAATTACTTCACGAATAAATTTAAGGTTTCTTAGTTTTATGGTTATTGTCAAAAACATGTTTCATGATTTTTATTACATTAAGATTTTAAACGTTCAATGATTTAACGAAAAAATTAAAGGTTGTTTTGTTTCATAGTTGTGATCAAAGGTATATAATAGCTTTATTTATTTTATAACAAATTGAGATTTTAAGCGTTGAATTTTACTGATAAATTAATGGTTTATTAGTCTAATAGTTATGGTCAAAGTCATGTCCCCGTTTCACATGATTTTTATCACATTATGATCTTAAGAGGTGAATGATTTCACAAAAAATTTACGGTTTCTTAGTTTTATAGTTATGTTAGAAAGAGTAATTCCACTTCTACCGAATTTGTAATAAATCAGGATTTTGTACGAATTTACTATCATTGTTTCTCGTCCAAATTATCGTAGTAATTAATTTTCAAAATACATTTTACATTATCGTACTTTGAAGCACAAAATGCTAAGTTGAGTGCAGTTGATGGATTCCAAAGCATTCAATTTTTCAGGAACCATGGTAGGTTTTAAAAAAAATTTTAATGATTGAAAATATACACTTTTAATCGGTATATATAGATATACAAATACGACGATCAAAACCGGTGGCTTTCGTATCATAAATATCTTGAATTAAACACATTGTTTTCAGCCTGCAGAATAATTGACTTTAAAATTCACGAATGCACCCTATACACGGAAAATGGAAACAACTTTATAGTTCAAGTAAAGTTTACTTGGCTCTGTTCATTAAGTAAATTTGATTATTAAATAGAACCAAATGAACCTTACTTGATCCAAGTAATTTCCATTTTCCGTATATATATTTTTTTCATATTGCTGAAATTTCAATAATACGTGAATGAAAAATAAGTAACTGCTATTGAACTTTCACTTACATATATACCTCAATTTTTAATCACATGTACTTGAAAATTCAATTACAAGTGGTTGAAATTTCAATTACACCTGTGATTGAATTTTCATTCACATGTTGGAATTTCAACAACGGTAATTGTAGAAAACTTCAACGACATGTTCTTGAAAATTCAACCAGATATTTTTATTAGTGTAGTTACCCTTTGCCTTATTCTAAAAAGACGCATTCTTTAAAAAATGAATAGAAATCTACTCAATCAATAAATTTTAATTCACGAATTTAAGAATCTCCCATCAGGAAAAGTTCCACTGGTTGCAATACATTGCACCTTTCATATCTTACTACTGTCTAAACACTTCATTGAAAGGCAACGGAAAAATACTATCAAATCTTCTCCACTTTCAGCCTTCAGTGAGCACACCAGTAAAATTGCATATTTTCAATATAGCAAAGTCTGGATATTACAATTTCACTCTCTTCAATAAATAAAATAAAGAGAGGGACACTAAAAGCCTTGAGCAAGCCTAAGCGATAACTGAGGATTGATAGCAACTGATTAGGCAAGCTATTCAACGCTGAAATACACCCTATCTTCTGTACGATAATCTCAATTTAATAACCAATTACCCTTTAATAAAAGCGATTTGACACCTTCTCTAGCTCACCGTCAAGCGCAAAATGAATCAGTAAAACAAAAATAACATAATAAAATGTATGAGCTACTATAATTAAAATTTGCAAATAAATAAGTTATCAATTGTTGAGCTTCACAATTTGCAGTTATCGACATAAATTAACATTAAATATTGACATTAGTATTTGTATTGTATTTGAGGTGTTTAATGTTAAAGGGAAAATTCGAGCAATCGATTTTGCTTATTTTTGGTTTTTTTGTAGTATTAAGGTTACTTAACAGTTGTGCCAACCGATTTTGCTGAATTAAAAATTTTTCAAATTTATCAACAATTCAAAACTTGTGACATTTTTTCAAGATTTTCTATGTCTGTACCTATCGGTCTTACAAAAAAAATGTCCTGATACAAACTCACGCAGAATAAATTGAATTTCAGGAGAATTGAAAAAAAGTAAATTTTCGATTGTTTATTTGAAAAACAATGTTTAATTATTGTTTTCTAACCTGAAAGAGATCATAGATTTTTTAAAATAAATATTTAAAGTCTTCTTAAACTCAAATTCAAATATAAAAGTTGCGCTTTTTGTTATTTTCAAGAAAAGAATTGTCAAAGTTTTTAACTCGGGGCGTTACATATCAAAGGCAAAACTCAAATCATCGCTTTCGCTCATTTAGGGTTGTTTTGTAGTGTTTGAAGTACTAAATAGTACAATGAATAAATAAATACTAAGAATACTAAGAGTACTAAGAGTACAATATTACGAGATCCTAAGAGTACATTAAACAGCGGTGCAAAACGATTTTGCAAAATTTTCAATTTTTTAAAAGTTATCAATAATTGAAAATTTGGGATCTCAAACACTCCAGGCAATAAGCCCCTTCAAACCATTATGGTGCTTCAAACGACTCCAGGGTTCGTACCTGACAAATTACTTCTACATAGAGGAATTGTTTGATGTAATATTTTTACCACATACTCTAGAGGCACATACAATTTCTTAAACAGAGAGTTTTCTTCGGAAAATGTTGATGCTGTATTTTTTCCTTTGAATTGAAGATGAAGCATTTTTTGCCTATGAAAAAGGCAACAAGTGTGATTTTTTTTAATTCCTAAAAATGCAATATGTTCTGCGTGAGCTTGTATGAGGACATTTTCTTGTAAGACTAATAGATACAGAGATAAGATGCATTGAAACAGAAGGACCTAGATTTTCAATTGTAAATAACTTTTGAACAATTAAAAATTTCGCAAAATCGTTCAGCGCCACTTTTTATAATCCTAAACACTACCAAATAACCAAATATTACCAAAATTGATGACTTGAGTTTTGCCTTTGATACAGATCGCTCCATTTGTATTAATATATAGAATTAGTATTTTCATATATATTTTTTTATTCTGTTAGTTATAAGCAGCTCCAATCCCAATATTACACATCATGAAGATTCATCAAGAAAATTTACTTAGTCAGCGCTCATCTTTCCACCTCTTAAGTGGTGAACGAATGCCTAAAAGAAAAATACTTATAAAATTTGAGGAGAAGTTTTTACATCGTTGTTCCTTGCAAGGATGAGGAACACCAGCTTCCTGGAGAACCGGAAGAGCAAAGATTGTTCAGTAAAAAACTTTTGCGAGAGTTTTCAAGAGAGTTTCTTTTTCTCGTTTTTTTTTTGTCCAAAATGAGGCAACTTCCATCACCTTCTCCGACATGTGAAATACGAACTCACAACTCCGCAAACATCTTTTTTGCAGGAGTTCAAAGACACTCAGTTTCTTACCCAGAGGTCATTTAGGAGATACGCAGTTTTTTATAACTCAATCTTATTTTTATTCAAAGTTTTACAACAATGGAAGGAGCTATATTTTCGAGTAAATATCTACCTATATTCCACTTTAGTCTGAAAAGAATCTTCTCTTTATTTTATTCGCGTAAATGGTTTCTATCATTTGGACGTGCTGACAATTTCAAAAGTAATGTCGGATTAGTCTCCAAAAAAGAAAGAGAAATGCTCTCCAACTAATACGTAGCAGAGATGGTTCAACAAAAAGTTGGAGCCAGTTACGTAATTCCCGATGACAGAGAACACTCATTAGTGGTGATCTTGTGGTGCAATTAATGCGTGCAATTACTGCTGGAGGAATTTCCATCCTAGTTTACTTTTGTCGAGTAATTGGATGACAAGAATATGACACGAACTTTTGTAATTAATTTAGATTTCGTAATAAGTGTAAAGTGATCCTTTTTTCTCAATTAGTTGCAAGTGTCCCAAAACCATAATAAAAAATTTTTGCAATATTTAAAAAAAGTCATTTTTAGGGTTTCGTAGGCTACCCGAAAACCCTTAAGACGACGATCGGATGTTTGTCCGTCCGTCTGTTGCTTACCACTCATAGCTTCTACTATTACAACATTTGTGCTAGAGGGTTGTAATTTGGCAAGAATGTTGACCAACCAAAGTCTACTGGAGGAAAAATATCTTCATCGACTTATATATTATGGTTTTTTTATATTAGTGGTTACAAGCTAAAAAGGAACGGCTCAAATTAAAGCTCTTAGCATGCAGAATTGTGAGAGAGAATTAAATTTGCTATGTTATATTCTTCGTTTTATTAAATCAGTGGTGAAAAAATGAGAAAAATGAGCAAATTTGTTTTTCGCAACACCCGCATTAAAAATGCGAATTTTTCGCCAGTTTCGAATGAGAAAAAGTAGGTCATTTGTGACCGATGACGTCAATTTGTTTTTAGCGGGGTAAAAGTACTTTTACGCCGATTATACAGGAGCAAAAGTGAGTTTAGCCTGTTGGAAATGGTGCCTTCAGTAGTGCCATCTGGCACCGTTTAGGAGAAGCCTTCAGTCAGTTTCAAAGTGACAAGCTATTTTCGCGAGCAATTTTTACATAATGTCATTTCGTCAATCGGTTACAAATCGACTTACTTTTGACACGCTTCACGAGCTTTTAAAAACTCGCGTTATTAATTTTTATATACGATTGTTGCAAAAAGTGTGTGCTTTATGGGGCAAAAGCGGAGATTTAAGACTAGCGTTATTGCTGCCCTCGCTTCGCCCGGGAGGCAAACTTCACGCTCATCTTAAGTCAACCGCTTTTGTCCCTTAGCGCACAGTATACTATTTTCAAACCCCAATGCTGGAGGCTTTTCTTTTAGTCCAGTTTTCCTCGGAGATGGCTCAAATTGAAGCTTCAGGTATGTAGAATTGCGATGAAAAATAAAAACTGCTATGTTGTATTCTTTTTTTTTATATCAGTGATTAAAAAACAAGAAAAATGAGGGGTTTTTCAGACCCCTTTGCTGGAAGCTTTTCTTTTAGTCCAGTTTTCCTCGGAGATGGCTCAAATTGAAGCTTTAGGTATGTAGAATTGCGATTAAAAATAAAAATTGCTATGTTATATTCTTCTTTTTTATATCAGTGGTTAAAAAACAAAAAAAAATGAGGGGTTTTTCAGACCCCTTTGCTGGAAGGTTTTCTTTTAGTCCAATTTGCCTCAATGATGACTCATTTTGAAGCTCCTAGCATGTAAATTGCGATAAAGAATCAAATTTTCTAGGTTCTCATCATATTGCCTACGAAACCCTTCCTTGAGGGCGCCTTGCGACCTCCTTGGCTTGATTTTTATTTTTTGTTATTATTAAGCCACTGATATTAAGAAAGGAAAAATGTTACATAGAAAATTTTATTTTTTGTCTCTATTCTACATGCCAGAAGTTTAATTTGAGCCGTCCTCAAATAAAATCGGACTAAACGATAAGCTTCCAGCATAGGGGTCATGATAACCAAAGTTTCTCTATTATTCTTATGTGTTTTATTTTTTCACTACTAATATCAAAGAAAGAAAACTATAAAAGTGAATTTTAATTTTTATCTTAATTTAATATGCCAAGAGCTTCAATCATAGGGGTATAAATAACTAAATTTTCCTCATTTTTCTTATTTCTCATATTTGGAATTCAAATAGGAAGGAGATTTTTCCCAAGGTTCCCATTATTCTCCTACGCTCCGCAGTGATGTTGGGGGAATTAAAAACCTCAGTGTCGTAGTTTGAATATTTTTCAGACGAAATGAGAAACGGACCAAATTTTCCTCATTTACTTTATTTTTCATATTCTTCGATCATTAATATAGAAAAATATAACTCTAACATGACAAATTTTATTTATATCTCATTTCTGTATGCCCAAAGCTCTAAATGATTGTTTGTTTAAAATTTTGAATTTAAATAGCAAGCAGATATTTCCAAGGTTTTCAGTACTTTCTTACGCTTCGAAGTGGTAACCTTGTGGGGCAAATACAAATCCTCAGGATCGTAGCTCGAATAGTTTTTTTTAGGCGAGATAAGAGACGGGCAGACGCTGGCAGGAAATTATAAGTGTTTTCCACGAATCCCAAAAAATTTAGGAATTCTAAAAGCTTCTAATTCTTTGTATTATACATAGAATTGTTAAATTTATTTCTAGTTTAGAATACGAATTTCCACAGAGGATAGATCGCATAAACGTATGATATTATAGATGAAGAATTTGGAGAATATTCAGTGAAATTTGATTATCCCTTAGATCAGATGTTACACAATGAGAATCTGCGCATTTCCAATTCAAACATCAATCAGGTTGTTATCCCTTAGGATAGGTAATTACTGAGTTTGGTGTTCGGAAGGATGCATTAGTTGAGTGTTAATCTCAGGTGATTCAATTGTGTTGGTGAGTATACCATAAATTCCAATACAGCAATGTTGCTATTAGAAAATTTACTTCTATGCACATTGCATTTCCAAAATTTATTCATTTATAACTAAAAAATAATATTAGCATGAAAGTTAGCGTTTTGAAAGGTCCGTGAAATCCTAAGATTAATTACAAAGCTCCAACAAAAAAAAAGTTGCCAGCCCCAGAAACCAGAATAGGCTCACCCTACGTTTTTGAGGTCGCTGAATCCTAATTCGGAGCCGGTTTGGCATCATCACGTCACATCTCGTCCCTAACCTCAAAAAACATGGAAAATCGCTGATTTCAAGTGAAACATGATTCCCGTCTTTGAAAAGTGGTCATATTCTATGTTTTCGAGGTCGCTGAATACGAATCCGGAGTCTTTGTGGTTCTATGACGTCACATTTCGACCCTAACCTAAAAAAATGTAGCAAATTGGTAATTTTATGTAAAACATGCATTTTTTCAATGCAAAGTGGTCATACCCTATGTTTTCAAGGTCGCTGCGTACAAATCCTGAGTCGGTTCAGTACCATGATCCCAGCATTTAATCTTTGATACGTAACTTCGGAAAAACTTCGAATCCAACAGACTAGACTCCACTCGTCCGATTTCTCGCTTAGCGGGAATTGAAAGCTAGTCGAAAATCAGTTGATGCCGTCGACAGCATTAAGCGGATGACAACCGTGCGAACCAGCATTTCGCACGTTCTCGCAATTCATAATTATATGTTTGATCCCACAGTGATATCAGGTGATGCATGCATCTTTGTTATTTCGATAATGCTGAACGAGATTTTCTCTCAGTATGATCTTGCTGCTTGAACGAGTGACGAAATCTCGCTCCTCCGACAAATTCTGCGAACGATGACAACTAGCGTGAAAGGGGATGTGTAGAATGATTCATATCACTATCTGTTGAAGTAACAAAGCCAGTAAGAGCGTACTGCCTTGCGAAAGGACATTAGGGTATGAGGATGAAGCCGTAGTGTGTCCGACGACGAGATGACTTTGTCCTCGTCAAAGTCGGAAGGCCCTCATACTTGGCCCTGGGGAGGTATGAGGGTTGTCACCCCCAGGACGGCAGACTGTCCTGCGATCGGACCAGGATCTCTAATGTGTGGGTCTATCATATATTCATGGCATTTATGAATAAGACCAAAAAATCCTCAACTCAACAATCTAAAGGTACTAAATCATAAGTTGATCTTGAAGCTACCACCTCACAACATCATTGTAAAAAAGACCCTGATTCATTTTGCTACGTATGCAGTAAATTCCATCCACCAAAAACTCTTAGGACCATTTCTGAACAGATCAGAACGATTTACAAAGATTGTTATGATCTCACAATTGCTGATCAGGACAAAGAATGGGTACCACACAGGCGCGGATCCAGAGAAGTGTCCTGGGCGAGGCGGCGTTAGAAAATTGTATACACATGTTGAATATATAAACCATTTTACACATTTAATATTATTTTATATCTTTTGCGATCTTTTTGATATCAATTAGCGATTCTGAATTATTTTTGCATGTTAATAAATTTAAATTTAAAATTTTGTTGTAGAAAGTTTATTTACTTTAGTCCCACTGCTGGATGGGGGGGGGCGATCGCCGTTTCGCCACCATTGTAGATCCGCGCCTGGTACCACATAAAATATGCGATTATTGTAGATCATAATTGACTCGTTGGCATAAAAGTAAAATTATTGAAGATCTTGAATTAAGAAGTCTAACTTTATGGGCAGAACCCACTTGTAAAGAAGATAACTATCTCTACAAGAACAATGTAACTGGATTCAACAAAAAAATTGAAAGAAGCATTGCTTACGTCGATGTTCCGACAGTAATAAGACCCATCAAGATGTGCAATATAGATGAGCAAGGTATTGAAGGAATCGGATACATTTCTTCTCGGGAAAGTTTGGAGATCCAAGAAGACGCTCACGAAGAAGAATGCTCCAGTGAATCTGGAATTGACGACGAATATGTAGGAAGTAAAGAAAGGAAACCACAACTTTTTTCACAAGAAAAATTGAACGATCTCATCAGAGATTTATGACTTTCGAAAGAAAAAAGTGAATTCTTGGTTTCTATATTCAAAAAGGGAAAACTTCTTAAAAACAATAAGTACGAGGGGCAAGTAAAAAGTAAGGTTCCCAACGCTGTAGCTCCGCCGCGCGTGTTGCTAGGCGAAATCCGGCGA
>JAUMHM010099517.1:0-23870 GCA_032362435.1 Melikaiella ostensackeni
GTTTCGAAAAACGAATTTAATACTTGGGTCAATAAAAAACGACGTCTTTCAAAAAACTAGTAAAGATGTCACTGAACTTATTTATTCAATTCAGAGCTCATGAGGACCGATGATTTCGGAGCACATACAAACGAAAGCGAATGGATTTCTATTTCCTTGTTATCGGTAATAAATCAACCGACCGCTCTTCACAGAGCCCACCAATATGCTTTACATATGAGGCAACCATAATGGCATTCTCTGAGTTCTATACATGTCATGCAAACTTTCAAGAAAATAATAAGGATTCAGATTCAGTATAAGTGATGTTTTTGATCAATGACAACAGCCCACGGCGGGCGACCTGGCAAGCACAAATAGATATTCAATTTAGACCTTATAAGTACCTATATTTGCTTATTAAACAATATATACAAGGACATATAAGCAAACGACTTTAAATATCTAGTTTCGAACATAGTTAGAGTATCATGTAACCATGAAGAATTTGCCAATTCAAATGTCGACTTGGTGAAATGCGTATATCTGTAAATTGCAGATACTGATATTCAAAACTGGGTGGCTTTGCGACTATATAAAATTGGTCCGCTCCACGAATGGCTTCGAATCTGTAATGCACTGGAAAGTCCATTTCAAGCAAAATCATTTTGAATCAGTTACAATCTTTTGGGAATGACACCGACTCCTTTAATGTTAGTGTGCCATACTTCACACAATTTTTCAAATTAATATATTATAAAATATTCAAAAAAAAGATACGCACTACTACTAGATGTCTTATACTATTTTATTTCTGAAGGATGTATGATATTGTCTGGAAAAATACAATAACGAGTAGAATTTTTTTAGAAATCAATCAGCAACAATCTGGAATTCTAGTGCCAGACACGCAATTTCGAAAATTTCGGAACGCATACAAACGCAAGTGATAGGTTATTTATTTCCTAAGTATCGATGATAAATCGAAAGACCGTTTTTCACAGAGCCCACCAATATGCTCACATATGGGGAATCCATATTGATATTCTCTGAGTTCTATTCATGTCATGTAGACATTCGAGGAAATAATAAGTATTCAGATTCAGTAGAGTGACATTTTTAATCAATGATAGCAGCCCATGGAGGGCGACCTAGCAGGCATCATAGTTGAAGAGGCACGGTCCTGGTCAAAGCCCAGTGGCAAAAATTTGGAAGCACATGCTGAGGAAAAACGAGGACGATCCCATGAAGAAGGGCACCCTGCTGGTTTATTGACACTTGCTTTCCAGTATGAAAAACTGACTTCAAATATCGCAATTTGCACGAGAACAAAAAGATGCACATACTTCTTCCAAATTTTAAATAATTACAAATAGTTCAACTAACTATCTCTAATTTGAATCACTTTATTATCTTCATTAGAACTGAAGATAGTTCAGTTGTATATTCATGTACAAAAAACGAACAATTTGTTATATTTTGAAATTTTTTCAACGGCAACTTGTTGAGAAATGTTTAAAGAAATTTTTTCCAGATTTTTCCTATTATTTTTTCAATAGAAAACTATACACCAAAGTTCACTGTCGTTAAGTTGTCAAATTTCCTAACTCTTTATCAGATTTTCAAGTCTGTAAGCTAAAATTTTTTTTGGCATATTGCTTTTCGGCTCATTAACGTACAACATCATTCATTGATCATTCATTGAGTTACCATTTTTTTTCACTTCTTTAACTTCAAAGCCAGAGGACTCGAATTTTCTCGCCGATAGTAGGCCATGTTCCAATTAAAATTTTCGACCACACTTGGAAGTGTATACCTCGAAATATACACTTGGAGGAGAATATGACATTAGCTCCAAAATTGCAATGATTTTAATAGACTGGTCTCGTACAGAGTTAGTTGTCCATTTCTATATGTCGAATGTCGACAGGCTATTGATCTGAAGCTTTAACCTCAAAATTAAAAATCGTTATTCCACTCAAGAAACACTAAAATTGAATATCTTTTTGAAATACAACTGTAATTATTTCTTGAATAGACGTGTGACTAGAGAGCGGAAAAGAGTTGCCACAATGAAAATTGAGTTATTACTCACAGGGACCGGAAATTCTTACTTAAAATTCAGAAATCGTACCTACATGTGGCAACGGATTTTCCTTCGCCGGTCGCTTCTGATTACTAGCAGAAATTCCAACGAACAACCAGAACCCACTGGATCACCCGGCGGAAAGTAATCCGCTAATAACGCACCAATTCCAAATGTATTTAAAAAACCAAAAATGCACGGATCGTGAAATTGTACTAAATTGTCCTTGATAAAAAAGTAATAGTTCTGTAAACATGTAATAGTTCTGTAAAGGCACTCAAACGCGTAAAACCAAGAGAGTATAAAAAAATAAGGAAGGATAAGTGTAAAAATATTTATTCAGACACTGAACCAGTCTCTGGTTTTGTAAAAAACTAACATCCTATTATTAATACTAGACCTTTTTAACAACTTTGAATATATAATCTCAAACGTATTTAGGATATTACGTATCAGTATTAAATCGAGAAGCCGTTATTCATAGAACCCACCAATACGCATAGATATGAGGAATCCATTTAGACAATATATACCAGGACATAGAAGCAAAAGACTTCATTTCTACTTTCAAACATGGGTAGAATATCACGTAACCACGAAAAAATTGGCGATTCAAATGTCGACTCGGTGAATTGCGTATCTGTCAATTTTGGATTCAGATATTTAGAACTGGATTGCTTTGTGACTATATGAATTAGTCAGCTCCACGAATAGCTTCGAATCTGCAATGCACTGGAATGTCCATTTTAAGCTAAGTCATTTTGAATCGATCTCAATCTTTTCAGAGAGAGACCGATTTCTTTACTGTTAGGCTGCCATATTTCGCACGATTTTTTTAATTTGCAAATTATTAGGATATTCAGAAAAAGAATACGCACTGCTACTTGATTTTCCATACTATTTTGTTTCTAAAGGATGCACGACATTGTCTGTTATAATACAGTAACGAGTAAGATTCTTTTAGAAACCAACCAGCGACAATCTCGAATTTCAAACATAGTTAGGATATATAATAATATAATATATAATATATAATCGAAAGACAGCTATACAAACAACCCATCAATGTGCTTAGATATGGGGAATATATTTTGATAATCTCTAAGTTATACAGATAATGTGCAATCTTTACAGAAGATAATAAGGATTCGCATACACCACGACTGACGCTGTTAGTCAATATCAAAAGCGAATAGCAGGCAACCTGACAAGCAGCCTTACTTATCCTATTCAGACCTCAGAAGGACCTATATATGCTCATCAATCAGTGCACACAAGGAGATAAGAGCAAGCGGCTTTGAGTATCTACCTGCAAACATTGTTTGGATATCACGCAACCATGAAAAAATTTCCGTTTCAAATTTCGACTCGGTGAATTGCGTATCAGTCAATTGCAGCTTCAGATATTCAAAACTGGATTACTTTGCGTCTATATAAAATCGGTCCGCTCCACGAATGGCTCCGAATCTGCAATGCACTGGAATGTCCATTTCGAGCAGTCATTTTATATCAGTTTCAATCTTTTGAATCTTTTGAATCTTTTTGAATCTTTTGAATCTTTTTTTTTCTTTATTTCTGAAGGATGTACGACATCATCTGGCAAAATACAATAACAAGTAGAATTCTTTTAGAAACTAATCAGCGACAATCTTATTAATTAATATATACAAGGACATATGAGCAAACGACTTTAAATATCTAGTTTCAAACATAATTAGGATATCACGTAACCACGAAAAAATTGCCAATTCAAATGTCGACTCGATGAATTGCCAAGATCAGTCAGTCTATGGATGACATCCTATGACTAACGACTTAAGTCTCTAATCTCAAACGTGGTTACGAGACTACGTATCGGTAGTATGTTAAAAGACCGCTATTCGTGGAACCCACCAGTATATTTACACATGGAATTACATATGTAGTTTGGTCGTCCCAAATATAAAAACGTCCCGTAAGGCCCAAATGAAATATGCCTGGTACTTTTCGCGGAAAAGTTAAAAAAAGACGGATATTTTCTGCGTCCCACAAACATACCTGGAATGCTGAAATGTTGAATAAAGAGATGAATTCCCAATTAGGAATACAACCGTAATTTTTTCTTGAATAAACGTGCGACTGGAGAGTGGAACAGAGTTGCCACAATGAAAATTGAGATACTACTTACAGGACCGGAAATTCATACCTCAAATTCAGAAATCGTACCTACATGTGACAACGCTATTCAAAGAATCCACCAATACGCTTAGATATGGTAAATCCATTTCAACAATCTCTAAGTTATACTCGTATACAAATTGTGCAATCTTTACAGAAGGTGATAACGATTCGCATACACCAGGAGTGACGTTTTAATCAATAATAAAAGCCAACGGCGGGAGGACTTGTATTATTATACCACTAAGCCAAAATTCGTTCGGGGTAAGCATAACACGTTCGGTTCTGGTCTCGTTTTACTACTGGGGATTAAGGAATTTGTATGGTAAATTTGGGTACGGGATGTTTCAATTTCTCTAGCAATCAACCCAGGTGAAGAGCTTCGCGGAGCCATTATAATAACGGGAATAATTATAACAATCTCAACATGACCAAACCATAAAAAAATCTCTCATACTTTGTCCGAATCACATAGCATTTCACCATCAGAATTCTTGATTCCGACTACATTAGTGTACACTGTCGGTACCTTCGCGTTGTATACCAACCCGACTCCAAGTAAAATTATTCTGTTGCCAGAATCGCAAGTCCCTACGACATCATTTAACGAGTCCCAGAAGGTATCTTTTACACCTCTCTTGTCACCATCAACTGGAGCGTAGCACGCTATGATGAGCAGTCTTCTGATTCCTACTTTCATTCTAACCCATAGTATTCTAGGTGATACACATTCATACTTTTTGACATGCAGTTTTGCTGTCTCATTCATTATCAGACCGACTCCTTGGGTACCATATGATTTATTATCTACTCCTGACCAAAGTTCGAGTCCGTTCTCTATGTTTCTTACTTGACATCCCTTCTTCTTTGTTTCCGGCACACATGAAATATCTAGCTTCCTTACGCGCATTGTATCCCGCAATTTCTTTTCCTTAAGATTATTTACATCTCTAGCATTCCAAACACCCAATCTCCATTCATCGCCTGAAACATTTCCGAGGACATGCCTTTCGTCAATAGAAGTGTCACTCCTATCCGAGGCTAATTTATAACTATAATTATTGGAAGTATAACAGTTACTAATAATCTACAAGCGTACGTAGTTAATGCATTCCGTTTGCAGCTTGAATTTGGTTCGCAGATATGCTTTTGTTTTTTTATTCCTGTTTTTTAAGTTGGTTCGTTTTATTATTCAAAGCTTAGAAACACATGAGTTTAACATGAAAAATGGTTCAATTGATAAAATATGCGATTCTTTGGGATCTATTTCAAATCTTCGAAATTGCACAACAAAATGAAATTAATAATTGGAAACTAATATTTTTAAAATGAATGTATTTGACGTTTTACTTAGATTCTTTAATTTTCTTTTTCAGTCAATAAGTTTTTCATTTTTTTATTATTTAAAATACTTGGAATAAAGAAGAAGCCTTTAACCTTTTTGGCTTCTGATATTTGTTTCAATAAAAGTAATTAAATTCTTAAAATCTATTACAATTACAATTTTTTGATTTCAAGCAGGAGTGGACCCTACTGAAAATACCTACATAGGTTGCTATATAGGATCGTACATAGGAACGTAATATTATTTACTTGATTGAAAAATTAATAAAATTTAAAAAATTTTAATGCTAATACAGACCTATACTTCCAGTGTGTATACCATATGTACTTGGGCAATCCAACAGCCAATAAAAACTACTGCGCGGCCGTAGCTCTCATAGAAAACTACTGCGCATCATTCTATTACATTTTTGAAAATTTTTTTTTAATAGATCATTATATAGGTACCTACATAGGTACTTGTATAGCAATCTATATAGGTTGCTATGTCCCTTCCTATAGGACGTCCCTATAGGGGAATGAATAGATTTCTATATAGGATCCTATATAGGTTCCTATAAGGACCTATGTAAGTATTTTCAGTAGGGGAGTCCTTAACCTTCTTAGTTTTGTTATATAAAAAAGTCAGAAAGATTTAATATATTATAAAAGATGTATGACTTTTCCCTTTCTAAGTTAAATTATTTCAAACTGGACTCATTTAATATTGAACAACTTTGAATTGAAAGCATGTATCGAAATATTGAAAATGGTTTAGTTTCATTTTCAAGTCTTTCAAAATTTTATCCTTTGAAAATAATTATATTTTATAGTTTAAAAAATAATTTCTAGTCTTAAATTTACGTTAGTTCAATATTGTAGGCTAGCTAAATAAATAAATTTGATAATGTTAGTTTTTGTCAAAAGCCAATGGCTGTATTTAAACGTTCAAAATTGTAGAGTGTCAAATTTAAATTCAAGATCTTTATAATTTTTACCCTTCTAAAACTTATTTATTCACCCTCAAACACCATCCCCTAAGAGATTTTTGCAATATCAAATTTATAGCCTGTAAAATTTAAAATTCGCTGCATTCTAAACGTAAAAATTAAAAGTTTTCATTTCTTTTTTCAAAATTAAAAGTTTTATATTTAGGGTAATGAAAATTTCGCAGAATCAAAATGAAACTTTAAAAATTGTACACACAAAATGGAAACGTTGAAGGGAGAATATTTTTTAATTAGATATCTTCAAAATTGAAAAATTTAATTTCAAATCTACAAAACTGATGTAACGTTTTAAATTGGCGACACAATATAAAAAATTTTCAATGTTTCATCCCGAAATTTTTTATTTTGATTTAAATTTAAAAATGTCAGAATGAAACATTAAGAGTTACTAATTTCTCTGATACTGAACTATTTAACTATATATTAACTTTTAACTGAAATTCTGATCGATTAGAAAATTCCGAAAAAGCATTAAAAACTCAATATTTTTAAGGTAGCTTTCCAATCTTCCAAGCCTCTTCCAAAATAAATCGGTGAAAAAATGAAATAAAATGTGCCTTAAAAATAAAATCATGCAAGAACTAGGCATCCAAAATTGAATTATTTTAAATTTGATAATGTTTTAAAGTGAACATTTCGAACTCAATGCCTCTCAAATTATTTGCTCTTGAACTGATTAAACTGTACAGTTTAAAATTGGAATCATAGTACTCTTGTTTTATATTTGTATATTATTAATTGGCAATAGCCCAATGAGTAGAGACATATAGACAGGTTGAGCTTACAAAAGGTCGATACAAGGCCATGTTTGGCAATTATCTTCCCTTTGGAGTCATAATGAAAATTCCAAATTTGTACCCCTGACAAGTGAGAGGAAACGCCGCCATATTGGAAAAGTGTCAGTCAAACCCGTTTTTTTTCGAATATTTCGTCTCCGCTGGGTTTTAGGGCAAAAGTACTTTCATAAACAGTTGTAGAGCATACAGTTTCCTATCACTTTTGTTATAAACAAATTTTTCTCAGGATTAATAGCTTACGAGTTATGGCAGAGGAAATCGGAGCATTTTTTTGCAATTCGCAAAAAATGTCGAATTTTCCCTGAAAATTAGAAAAATTATTTATTTTTATCGTGATTATATTATTATTATATTACTATATATGTATATACGAGCGTTGGGCGTTTCGCTCAACTCAGAACGCAGTGTCTTTGAGAAAGGTTGAGAAGTGAGAGACGCCGAGAAAATTTCTCAGCTTCTCCCGTTTTCTCAGGTTTACTCGAGAAATTTTCTTCCTTGTGAAATTTTCTTGCCCAAGAAATTTTATTTCCTAAGAAACTTTACTTCTTGAGAAGGGAGACCCCAGCGAAAAGGTTCGGGTCCATTGTGCGGATGCCTGTTATGATTGCCTCGCGCTACCTTTCCATTGTTAGAGGATTAGATCCTGCTAAGAAAAAGTTAAAGTTATTGTACTTTTGGCATGCACTAAAAGATTTCCTGTATTCTATCAAATATTAACCGATTTTCATCAACGTTTTTTTCACTTTTTTCTAATATTATAACTAAATTGATTCAGCTAATTACAATTGTTTGTCATAACTAAGAAGGAAACTCTCAATCCGTCAGCTAGTTTACACATTCTCAATAAAAATTCAATTGATATTTTTGATTCTTCATTATATTGTGTTCCAAAGCATAATTATTTTTTCAGTACCTACAAAAATTAAATTTTAACAATAATTAATAACTAATTTAAAAATGTAAATACCAATAGCTATCATGGGAAATACAAAAATATTTCACAGTAATACATTGTAAGAATAGGTTCATTATATAGGTTCCCTCCCTCATACCTACTTTGCTTGCCTCAAGGAATATCTAGTGAACATTTTTATTGGATGAAAATGCTTGATTAGTTGACAAATTTCTGTTGTCTTTATAACTTTCAATGGTTCAATAATTTTAATTGAAAACGAAATATATGCATTCAAGATATTAACCGATTTTTAACTATCTTCTTTTAATCTTCTCGGAATAATCTAATGAAGCTAATACAGTCCATTAAAATTCGATTTATTAATATTTAACAAAATTTTACTTTTTCTCAGCCGTTTCTAATCCTCTAACAATGGGAAGGTCGCGCGAGGCAATCAGAATAGGCATTCGCACAATGGACCCGAACCTTTGCGCTGGGGTCTCCCTTCTCAAGAAGTAAAATTTCTCAAGAAATAGAATTTCTCGATGAAAAAAAAATTCTCGAGGAAGAAACTTTCTCGAGTAAACCTGAGAAAGCGGGAGAAACTGAGAAGTTTTTTTCGGCATTTCACCCTTCTGAGCCTTTCTCAAAGACACTGCGTTCTGAGCTGAGCGAGAAGCCCAACTCTAGTACGTACACATGTATGAATGGTCAATATGCATGTAATGTCTATACATTACTCGTTTTCACATCACCCTTGAAGTAGAGTAAGTGTAGCGTTTTTTTTTTTTAAACGCGGTATCCCCAGTAGGCCTAATCCACAACCTTTTTTTTCATAAAATCAGCAAAGGTGTTGTTTAGCTAATTTTTTGTTTAATATTCTCTTCTAAGTCTTTTCAAGTACCTGTATGGGCCAAGTTTATTCTTATCTTATTGAAAAAGTCTTTTTGAATGCCTGGATGGGCCAGGTTGATTAATGTTTTCTTGTCAATCTGCAGGATTTTTTTCTGAACTACTCTTATCATCCTCAGCTGCTTTTTTTTTCTTATTCTCTCTCCTCCTTCTCTTCTTCTTCCAGTGATGCTGATAATTTTTTAATTATATCAATTGTTCTAAGCTCCTCTTCATTTTCCTTCTCCTCCTCCTCCTCCTCCTCCTCTTCCTCATCATCATCGGAGTCTGCTAAAATTTCCGAAAGGTTTTTGCAGGAGTTTCCATTACGGAATGAGCAGATTTTGCTATTTAGAAATGCACTTCAGATTTCTTTAGAGCACTTTAGACCTGCTTTCCTACAGCCACATTTTGAGTTTACTTCTCTATCCTCATTTCTCTGGATTTTTTTTATTGTCAGTCCATGCTTGGACTTGATGGTAGATCCGTAACGAGTATTCTCGTGCAATTTCTCTTGTAGGTGTTAATCTTTGTAAATTAAATTCACTTTTTGTAACTGATCGTCTGAAATGTAGGTAGCGAAGAGACTCCAGCGTAGCATTTTCTATGAAAGCGTCCCGCTGTAGAGTGCAAGTAAGAAATTTTATCGAGTGAACCTGAGATAGTAACGAGTTAGGGATCTGCATTTGGGCCTTCAAATATCCGTATATCCTAATTCAAATGTACATTCATTTTAAGATTATTTAAAAAACATCACTTCTCCTTAATTGTAAATTGCAAAGGTGGTATTATTGCCACTGAATGCGTATAAGAAGAGTATGTTTTCATCATTGGTGAAGACGTAGATTTTCAAATTTTTTCGAAAGCGTTAGCAAAAGACGATTCAAATGTTTTCTTAACAAAAAAAAAACAATCAAAGGTAAAACTATTCGAAAATATATACCCTCCTAAAAGTTTCCAGTTTGGCGAAGATGTAGCAGACAACATACTCTTCTTACACACATTTAGTGGCAGTGACTCAATCTCTGCAATTTATAATAAAGGAAAAGTTAAGTTTATAAATACTTTCAAAAGAACGGACAGTTGAAGCAGGATCTACAAATATTTAAAAATCCGCATGCATACCATTGCGCTTTCATAGAAAATGCTATGTTGGAGTTTCTTCGCTATCTGCATTTCCGACAATCAGTCACAAAAAGTAATTCCAATTTACATACATTAGCATCCATAAGGGAAGCTGCACGAGAACACTCGTTACGGACATACCATAAAGTCCAAGCATGGAATGACAAAAACAAAATCCAAAGAAATGGGCATGGCAGAGAAGTAAACTCGGACTTACTATACTCAAGTCACAACCACAAAAGATCCTTCTCCTGAGGAACTATTGCAATTTATTTCATGCAAGGTGATGTGGAAACGAGTAATGTAGACATTACGTACATATTGATAATTCATACATATATGTGTATGTACGTGCGCGCGTGTACGTATGTATGCATAGAATACCGTCGGTTAGTATCGGACCACTAACCAAGTGACCTTTTAAAAATGAGCCTTGACTTTGAGAGCTGATAGCGCCGTGCAGAGTAGAGATAAATATATATATTTTTTTGAACCGTTAGAAAACTTATTAAATTCTGCGTCCAATTAGCTCTAGTTGAAGTAATAATCTAAATGAAGTAATTATAGTAACAATAACTTTTTTGTGCGAGTCTGCGAAATTTAAAATACATTACCGCACCATGATTCGACGATACTGTAATGTATTGTAAATTCAGCAGGCTCGGACAAAAAAGTTATTATTTCATGAACCCGTAAATATTTTTCATAGTTTAATGGCTCAAATGAAAGGTAAAATCCTAAAGATCACTATCGTAAAATATAAAAATTAATAAATTCATTTTCCTAGCTCCTGTCAAGAGTTGAAGTTGAAGTACAAAGTTGTTTAAAAATCGGAATTTTATTTTTGTCTTTCTTACGTGCTAATTCACTACCAAAAAAGAAAAAATACTCCAATTAGAGTTTTTTTTTCAATTTACTCCACAAATATAGGTTCTATCGAAAAATTATTAGGTACAAAAATGATCGAGAATGAAAAAATACATCTTTCATGTCCGAGGAATTTTTCGTTACAACCAACCGTTTTCGAGAAAAAAAGTGGCTAAAAGCGTGATTTTTTCCGATGGGCATGTATTTTTAATTTTGCTTATTAGTAAAACCCTTCGAAAATATAAAACAACTTTTTCGACCTCTAAAAAGTAAGAATGATCAGTTTTTTGTGATTATCAAACATTTGTTAAAGTTAATTAATTTTTTTCAATAAATTGTATCTAGCAATTTTCTTCAAATGCCCTATGAACACATAAATAACCAACAGAGAAAAAATAAATTTATTTGGTTACAAAGGCAAGAAATCTTCTATAAAATTGCTCACTGAAAAAATAGGTAGTAGGCCCAACTACTTTATTGGGTTTGTAAGATATGCCGCTGCTACTTTATTGGTTGGCACAACCATTTTGTTTGTTGGTGTTACTATCCGCATTGTTGTTTCAACAAACCGCGTGGTAACACGAACAAGCAAATTACAGTTGTGCTAACCAAGCGGTATATTTTACATTGTATCCAAGTAGTTAAGCTTACTACCTGTTTTTTTTCAGTGAGCAATTTCATAGAAGATTTCGTGCCTTTGTGACCAAATAAATTGATTTTATCTCTGCTGGTTATTTATGTTTACATGTGGCATTTCCAGACAAATGCTATATACAAATCATTGTAAAAAATAACTTTGACAAATTTTGAATAATGACAAAAAAATGGATTATTCTGACTTTTTAGAGGTCGAAAAAGTTGTTTTGTATTTTCGAAGGGTTTTACTAATAAAAAAGATAAAAAATATAAGCCCATCAGAAAAATTATTCATTTTATTTACTTTTTATTTATTTTTATCGAAAACGGTTAGTTGTATCGAAAAATTTCTTCAATATGAAAGATGTATTTTTTCATCTCCAATCATTTTTGTGCTTCATAATTTTTCGATAGAGCCTAAACTTGTGGAATAAATCGAAAAAAAACTTTTTTTGAAGAGTTTTTAACTTATTTTGGCTTTGCGTGGCATCAGAAAAAATTGGTCGTAATGAAACTATACAGTTTTCTTTCTTAGACAAAAAGCAAAAAGACAGGACCCCAAGCATTTTCAATTTAAAAAATTTGTATTTTACGCTACACCCTATTGGTTAGTAGTTCGATACTATCCGACGGTATTGTAATATAATATATTAATGATATATTTTATTATATATACATACATAATATAATAATGATATAATAACGATAACAATTAATAATCTTCCAAATTTTCAGGGAAACTTCGACATTTTTTACAAATTGCAAAAAAGCGCTCCGCTTTCCTCCGCCATAACTCATAAACTATTGATCTGCGAATATTTTTTAATGAGAAAAGTGATAGGAAATTGTATGCACTACAACTTTGTATAGAAGTACTTTTGCCCTGAAATCCAATGGAGACGAAATATTTGAAAAAACCGGTTTTGGCCGTCATTTTTTTAAGATGGCGTCGTTTCCTCGCACTTGTCGGGGGTGCAAATTCAGAAATTTCGTTAGGGCCCCAAATTGAAGATAATTGCTAAATATGGTTTTGTCCCGGCCTTTTGCAAGTTCAAAATACCTATGAACTGGACTACAGCGCAACGTTTTCCGCGCGCTGTAGCGCGCGTATAATATTTTTAGTCAATCCATAATTATTGTAGACATATCTATTTACGTACCCCTCTTTCTCTCCCTTTCAATCTCCTCCTGCCTTAATTGTATTGTATTTTTTTAAATCAGGAAATGTATAAAGCATAGATTAATAATATTTATGAATTATTTATTCAAGTACTATAGAACCCCTTGAGAAGCAAACATCTTGGTTCATTTTATGAAAGTTAGACAATACTGAAGTAACCGAAGCACTGAAGACATGATTCCTCTCACCACTTTGTGTCAAATTATTAATAAATGTGTTCAATGTTAATGCTAATCTTACAGCATATACTTTTTAAATTGATTAATGTGAGGTTAAGAAATGTATGAAAATAATAGGGACCATGCTATAAATAGCAGCGGTGTCGAATATCCACAACCTAGATATTTCTAACCAAAGTATCTTTATATGTAATCATTATTTTTGACGCTCCGCAATGAAAGGGCCCACTTTGTCGGTATGTAGTTACGCACAGAGGCTTATAGTCGGATTATAGCCCGACTCTTTTACGTGGATGGCATGCGGATCCCATCAAAGCCTTTGAAACCAGATTTCCCAAGAGGAAAGCTATACTAGGGTGGGTCGAAAATAAAAAATTCTGGAATTCGAAATCGCTACAACGCGAAGAAGTAGCGTATTGGGGTCCAAAAAAGTATAATTAATTTGGAATTGATGAGCCATTGGACATGCAGCTTGGTTACCCGCGCTCAAAGAAAATCTTTAAGGAAATCATGCGTGTCAGAAGTGAAACTTCAACCACGACAGAAACAATACAAACCTCATACTACTAGCGCACTAATTGAAACGACATTCATTACACATAAAACATACATTTCCAATGTAATGCGCATTCTCCTTAAGGACGGGCACTTACATTTCTGTGCCCAGGTAGCAGTACAGTTTGCGGCAAAGTTACCTAAAGTTTGCGGTGTAAGTTTAGAAAACTTGCACCTCAAGGTTTAGGCAAGTTTGCCGCAAGTAGGAAAATGTCTGCCTTACGGCAACCTTGCGCGTCAAGATTGAGGGAAACTTACATCGTAAGTTTAAGGGAAGCTTGCGAGGCAATATGTGGAAATCTTGCATCGCAATATTTAGGGAACATTGCAAAGGAATGTTCAGGGAGCGTTTTTTATTTAAAAAATAATCGCGCCAATTTATATAACTAGAGAATCAGAAGGCCAGTCAAAAACAAGTAATAAATATCGTAGTGTTTAATATGGTTTTGCAATGACGCATAAAGGAACTTGGTACAACAAAAGTATAATAAAAGTATCAAAAGTTGTAGAATAGTGCCTGTTGAGCAGGTAAGCTAAGTCCTACTTATAAATACTTATTAATACCATGCAACATATGATATCAAATCACAATTGCGCATTTTTGACCTTCTCGCCGTTATCAACTTAATCGGTCTTTCGATTTAAAGCTAAACAGTACTCAAATTCAATGTTTCAAATGTAATTTTCTGAAGACTTAATCTTGATTACTTAAGTAATAAGGTAGGTACATCAATTCTTTAAACTCTTGTAACATGAAATTAAATTCTAAAAATTTTGTTAAGACGAGTGATATGAATGTGAAGAAAAAATTGGACAAGTTGTCAATATTATTTGAAAAAGAGGGAGGTAACTAACCTGTTCACCGTTTTCTTCAGCCCATGTTAATTGATCTATTTCCGCATTTTTCCTTGAAAAATTCCTGTATCCCCTTTTCCGACGTCGACTTGGGGAAAATAGCATGCTGCAATCGTACCTGAGTCGTCAAAAACCGCCCATTTCGTGCGAATGCAATTTCTGCTCTCGACAATATGCAAGATTCAAAACTTCTCTTCAAATTTTTCAAAATATTTCACTGAAGTAACAATGGAAATTATGCATTCTTTTGGGTGACGTAGTGAAAACGCACTGTTGCGCGCTGATCTTCACTTCTCATATGTAACTTAACACAATTTCTTGTATTCTTATCTGCTAAATGTGGCCTATTCGTTGGTATTTGATGATTATTATTTATATAAATCAGTTCGTTTTAGTCCTGTCGAGCTCGCAAAGATAATTGAAGATAATGAAGCTGGTCACCGATGACATGAACAGCTGTGATCTGTGAACATTCATGAGCGTGGAACGGAATGGAATATGTCGGTTGAGCAACCACATTTGCTCTTTTACGAAAAATTTTGTATTTCTCGCCAAAACAGTACCATGTTCAGTTCTGTTCCGTGTTCGTGGATGTTCACAGACCACAGCTGTTCGTGGCATCGGTGACCTGCGTGGACCGGCGTCATTATCTCCAATTATCTTTGCGAGCTCGGCAAGACTAAAACGGGCTGATTTATATAAATAAGAATTATCAAATATGAATGACTAGGCCACAATTAGTATTTGAGATTACCAGAAATTGTGTTCAGTTACATATGAGAAGTGGAGATCAGCGTGCAACAATGCGTTTTCAATATTTCGCCCAAAAGAATGCATAATCTCCACTGTAACTTTAGTGAAATCTTCTGGAAATTTTGAAAAGAAGTTTTAAATCTTGCAAAATGTCGACGGCGGAAATAGATCAATTAAAATGGGCTGACGGAAATGGTAAACCATATGGGTAATTGAAACCTTTGCTGGCTATATAGGTTAGCTATCGCAAAAACGGAGTACTATAACCGCGAAATATTAGATTAGGAAACGACGGTATCAGTAAAAGAGGAAATGAAAACACAAAATACCTTGGCGTCAGTTCCTACCGCTGTAGATTCAAAGGAAAATTTGTTTGCACAAGGTGGTAAGTAAACTAAAAATTTTCAAAGTGCAAAAATAAGAATTTACAATAGTCAAGACGAAGTACAATATGTACAGTTTTTTCCTGTTCAGTAATTTTTTTGCTAAGACTGTATATTTTCCTTCTTTTTCACAGATTGTATGATATTAAAGCTTATAAAGTCGGAGGCGCAAAATAAGAATCCTCTTGCACAATCTGAGCATGTAAAGAAGGTAGCAGATGCCTCGAGAAATCTTTCTTTTGAAACACAATAACCTCCCAATGTGAAAAGGCGAATATTGAATGTTCTCAGTAAGTTTATTATCCTGCGTGTTTATTTACACTCTGAAAGATGCTTTTGTTTCAAAGTGCATGTTTCTATGATTTCTGAATGAATTTTGTTAGTTAAGAAATACGTTTGACATTTGCGGATACAATTTTTCAGTCTTCGACTGACTAAAATATTTCTATTTGCTTTAACTCATCAGAACCATTTTTACTTCAGAAAAAATGCCGACAAAGCACAAGAAAAGAAAAACTATATGCAGTCGGACTTGGAGGAACACGATGTCGCAAACGGAAGTGTTGGGTAGTAGTTTTTTTTTGCGTGCTACGTACTTTTAGTCTAAAAAAACAAGACTGATCAACTTTAATTACAGCGATGATGATCGAAATGCGCAATTGTAAATGCACTTCTTTCGAAGGCAATACTTAAGCAGTACTCACGTTTTGAACAGTACTTAAAAATTTTTAGAATTTGTAAGTAGGACTTGTTAAACTGACACTATACAACTTTGATATTTTCATTATACTTTCTTGTACTAAGTTCCTTTCTGCGTCATTGCAAAACCATATTAAACACTACAATATTCATTACTTGTTTTTGACTGTACTTTTAATTCTGTATTTATATAAATTGGCGCGATTATTTTATTTATGAAAAACGCTCCCTGAACATTCCCGTGCGATGTACCCTAAATATTGCCTCGCAAGCTTCCCTCAAACTTACGGTGTAAGTTTCCCTCAATCTTACCTCCCAAGCTTCCCTCAAACTTACGATGCAAGTTTCCCTCAATCTTGCTTCGTAAGGTTGCCGCAAGGCGGACATTTTCCTACTTGCGGCAAATTTGTCTAAATCTTGCAGTGCAAGCTTCCCAAACTTACACCGCAAACCTTAAGCAACTTTGCTGCAAATTCTTGTGCTATTTGGGTACTAAACGATTTTACTTTTTTCAATCACAAGATAGCCCTAGGATATATCTTTCCCTCTCCTTCTCTTCTTTTTTTCACTTAAAAGTTTCACTTCCAACTTTCAATTTTTCAAAACATTTCCTTTTCCGAAATAAATAAGTACATATTTTTTTAGAAAATCGTAGATTTATTTAGACAAGAAATGGTTGTAGTTACGCAGACGGCGTACATTACCAGCTAAACGTGCTTCTACTAACGCAGTTGCTTACTGCCCGAGCCTGAGCGACAGTGGAAGGGCAGGCGTTTCATTCGGACCGTACGTTCCACTGGGAGCGTCACTGTTTCCCCAGTTCACATCGCGTGTATAAAAGTTTTACTTCAAAAATTACTTGTTTGCAGAGTTCTTAAATTTTCTTGAGTTTCAATTTTTTTTACATATGTTGAGATCAAAAATATTTTCCAAATTTTTTGCGGATTTTAATGAATCATTTTCTAAGAGATTATTCCTATTTAATTTACCCCTGTTTTTGGAAAAATCAACACCTTTGTAAATAGGAGAAGAGTTTTTTCGGGATTCGAAAACTTTCCAGTGACAAAAATGCACTAGGAAAAAAATCGCTATGACCTAGGAGTCGAAATTAGAAATACATCGAATTTTGAAAATTTTGATTTTGGTATCTAATGAAATTATCTTTATAACTTGTGGTCCATACATTTTTCTGAGCACGTGTGGGCTTTTTAGCATAGAAATACACCAGAAAGAAAATCGACAAGATTCAGGAATCAAAATTGGCGTTACGGTTAATTTTCCAAGTTCGGAATTTTGTATTTGATAGAATTCTTTTTTCACTCATGGTTTCGAATTTTTTGAAGCTCGTGTCGAATTTTTAAGCATAGAAATACACTAGAAAAAAATTGACAAGCCCCCAGGAATCAAAATTAGAAGCAGATACTTTGAAAAATGCTGAATCGATGTTTATTGAATTTACAAAACTACCTTTGAACCTGGATTAGGGCAAGTCGAAAATAAAAAATTCTGGAACTCAAAATCGCTATGACGTAAAAAAGTAGCGTATGGGAATCCTAAATTAATATAATTCATTTTGAATCGATGCTCATGAAGCCATGCAGTTAAAAAAATTCCTTGTTTGCAGAGTTTTTAAATTGTCTCGAGTTTCAACTTTTTTTTTATACCATTTCCTCATTCATTGTGTCAACTTACCAATGACACTTCAGGACGAAATAAAGGTATAAAAAAAGAAACGCCGCTTCAGCATTTTCAAAAATTTCTGTTTCTAATTCCGATTCCATAGGTTTCACAACTTTTTTCCTTGTGTATTTTCATTCTCAGAAAGCCCGCAAATTCTCAAATAAATTTTCAAATTCAGTTGAAAAGAAATAATTTCATCAGATACAATTGTAGCGTTTTAAAAATTTGGTGTATTTCTAATTTTGATTGGTGGGCCTTGTGATTTTTTTTCTTGTATATTTTTATGCTTAAAAATTCCACACATGCTCGAGAAACAAATTAAAACCATAAGTGAATAAAATAATTCTATTAAATACAAAGTTCCAAATGAAAATTTTACAAAATTTCCAAGTTTGATTCTTGGGTCACTGCGATTTTTTTCCCAGTGCATTTTTGTAACTGGAAAGTTTTCAAGTAGAGGAGACCGGGGCTGGTTGGCCAATGGGGCAGGTTGGCTAATGCTTTTTTTTTAAATACCGGAAATGTTTGTAGCGCCACTGCGCCGAAAAACTGTTTTCAACTAAGGTGAGTAAAATTTTCGCTTCTCGATTTTTTCGTTTTCTGGATCAATAAACAACTGATTTCAAACCAGCTGAATATGGTTCTTGATTGTCTATGCCATGAGCTTTGAAATGAGGTATCGCTTGAATCAATTGTTTACATTCCTTAACCTACAAATTAATCCAATTTTTAGAAACATGGCCGGGGCTGGTTGGCCAATTTCTTTCAGGGCAGAGACCGTGAATCCTGGCAAGACCATGACGATATACGATTTGCCGAAACTCGTTGCACAAGCTTTGCCTCTCGCTTGCATCCCTCAAAACATCATGGCGGGCTTCTGAGTTTCTAGAATTTGGTCTCTGAACCTGCACATCTTCACTGAAGATGAAGTTTTGCCTGCATTTTCAACTGATCGCTCAAATCCTGAAAACGAAGTCCAAATTGACCGTCCCAATTCTGAAAACGAGATCCAACTCGGCATGAGTCATAAAAAAGACAACAGTGAAGACGCAAACATTTATTTGGAAGACATCAGGCTTTTCCCAAAAGCTGGACCAAGGACGATGAAGAGAAAAGGGCGAAAATCCCGGGAAAGCGCAGATTTGACAGACTCGCCAGTCAAATCAGCTCTGCAGGTTGAGAATGAAACAAGCAAGAACAAAAAACAAGTTCAAAATGCGTCGACAAACAAAGCTTCATTGAAACGAAAAATTCAAACTCTCGTGGATCCAACCAAAGAAAAAAGTTTAGTGAAACGCGTGCAAAAAGTTTGAATAATTCACTGTAATAAAAACTTTTTTTAACTTAATGATTATTCTGTAAACAATAGCCTTCGATTGAAGAAAAACTATTGAATAAATAAAAATGTGAATAAGATGTCATTTTTGTTGACACTCCTTTTTATTGTTGAATGTTATACTATTTATTCTCAAATTGACCAACCTGCTCCGTGCTCGGGGCAGGTTGGCCAATCCGTCACATCACTGTAAAAAAATCTGTCATCTTTTGAAAAATAAATATAAATGAATGGGAAAATTCACAGAACAAGCCAAGGGTATGCACTTTCATATAGTGTAAACCAAATTTTATTCAATTCAAAAGGGAAGTCAAAATAAATTCGTACGTAAAAAGTTGGCGACCAGCCCCGGTCTCCCCTACCCGAAAAAATTCTCCAATTTAGATAGGTATTAAGAATTTTTTCCGAAAACGGGGGTTAATTAAGTGGGAATTATCTCTTAGAAAATGGCGTATTAAAATCTGTGAAAAATTAGGAAGACTTTCTTGACCTACACGTATGTAAAAAAATAAAACGCAAGAAAATTTAAAAACTCTGCAAACAAGAAATGTTTTATACATTTTTTCTGAGCGCGGATAACCAAGCGGCATATCCATCGATTCAAAATTAATTATACTTTTTAAGGATCCCAATACGCTACTTTTTCGCGTTGTAGCGATTTTGAATTCCAGAATTTTTTATTTTCTACCCACCCTAAGCTATACATTGATGCTTCCATACTGTGTTTTCCGGAACTGGAATTAATTTCCTGAATGAAGGAAATAATATTGATTGTTTTGATTACGGAATCGGATACTGCCTTTTTACGTTTGATCTGGAATCTCGTTAAATATGGCAGTCTGCGAATTGAACTTAGTGTAGAAGAAGCACACATCAAACTATCAATTGTGTAGTCTATGCTGAATACGATGTTTTGGAAATTGACGCGTCCATATAGGTATAGTAGTTTATAGCGGCTAGAAACTGCACAGACCTGTATAACCTGTTTACCAAAACCGAGTTTTACGAACAGCTGAAAATGGAGGGGGAAAGTGCATCGAATATGAACCAGGGTATGTAAGACGACCTGCTCAGTGCCCACTTGCCTCCAGTCTCTTGTAAATGTCTCTTCATCCGCGCCTGTATTATCGACTCTGCGTGTTTCACATAGGATTTTTCCCGTAGATTAAGAATCCATTGAGAAAAATACTGTGGCACGTGTAGTTTTTTTTCATATGTGTCAATAGCTCAAAAAAAAACCGTGCTAGAATCTTTCACGGGCTACAACGCGCGACTAAAAATGGTTCCCAATTTTTTGTTCAGCCTACGTGGAAGATTCTAACACGTCTCATTGACTTTTTATAGGCTCCTCAAAGTATCGAAAATGCTTTGTTTTTACCATTTGACCCCGTTTTTCAAAACAACTAGATATGCTAGAGTATTTTTCTCAACGGGTTCTTAATCTAAGGGAAAAATCCTATAAGAATCTTGTCGTATAGTGATATTAACGTACCCAAGTTCTTTATAAAGCTTTTAGAAACATTTTAAAAATAACAATTTTTCCAATTCATTATTTATATATTACTTAGTAATCGTAGTGCTTGCTTCGTATTTCAAACTCTGACTATACAATCGCAAATTACATTTTGATGATAAGTTAGGAAAAGAAGGTAATCTGTGAAGCTTTCTGAAGGAAACCAATGAAATAAAATCTACCAAATTGCCTTTGAATTATGAGGTAAAAACATTACATCAAACAATTCATCCGTGTGGCCGTAATGTGTAGGATAGAAACCGCCTTGTCATTTGAAGCCCCTCAAGAGCCACGTTGTCTTTCTAGCCCAGACTCATTTAATCAACATCAAACTTACCCGTAGCTGCTATTTCTATGTACTATTCTTGACCTGGCTTTTTAATCAAATCAAGAAATAAAAATGCAGACAGAAGATATTCATGAAAAAATTTTTCGATATTCATAAAATCGTTGTTTTAACAGGCTGGAACTGCGGGACTTAAGAATGGAGAAGAAAGTGAAATTCCTCTAGTCAATCCTACCAGGAAGATGAAGAAGGTTGTGCCAGATGAAGTTGAGGAACTTTTGCTAAAAAAAGTGAAAACAGATTCTAAGCAAATGATGAACAAGACTGACACAGACTTGAGTGAAATTAAGTTCTCTTGCGAAAAGCTCAATGTGAATGGAGAAAAGTTTAATATAAAAATCTGTTCTTGGAACGTGTCAGGCATCAGAGCTGTAATAAAGGTAAATTGATTGCAGTTACGTTATATACTGAGTTTCACGTTCTTAACTGGTATTCAAGTATTGCGTTACACAGTATATCTTCTTGACTCCCTCACTCTACCCCCACAATTCGATTTCCCACAGCCAACATTTGATAACACTGTCCGACATGATTTTTGTCCTTCAAACAAGTCTAGGTGTTTCATAAAGGATTTTCTGTGTGGATTACGAATCCGTTGACAAAAATGCTTTACCACCTTGAGTTTCTGAGTAAATCAGGAGCAAATGTAAAAAATATGCGTTTTTGACGCTTTTTGGAAGCCCATAAAAAATAATGAGGCGTGCTAGAATCTTCGACCGGGGCTCAAATGAAATCTCAGACCTTTTTCTTTGAAGCAATTATACTAAAAACTTGAGGACATTAGCATGGAGCCGTTGGGAACCGTTTTATAGTTGCACGCTGTAGCCCATGCATTTCGCTTCGTGTAGAAAGCGCGGGCTTGGGCGCGCGACTAAAAAACGGTTCCCAATGGCTTCATGTTACTGTCCTTCAATTGTTAGTATATCAGCTCTAAAGAAAAATGTTTAAGCTTTCATTTGAGCCCTAACCGAAGATTCTAGCACGTCTCCGTACTTTTTTTAAGAGCTCAAAATCTTGACCTGCTAGAGCATTTTTGTCAACAGAATCGTAATCCGGAAAGACTTTTTTTTTAAATTTTCTGTATATCTTTTAGAGAGCGTGCGTGGATAAAACGCAGTTGGCCGTTCAGTGGTGTACATTCAATTGTTGACAGGGGAAGCGAAGTTCCTTTCTTCACGCGACCACCCACTCCCGACCTAAGAAAAAACCCACAGTCATAATTTCGTGAACAAAATCAAACTTGCTGCTGTGTTAGTGCTCAGCTGATACAATGAGAGAGCGGAGTGTTTCCTACACTCTTGCTCCCCATAAATTCAATTTTTTAATTTTAGACATTTTGCTTCATATCACACTATGCCAACAGATGAGCGATCACGAATTTGTTAATACTAATTATATATATATATATATAAGAAAAATTGGTCAAATAACCACCGCAAGGTCCTCCTGGGAGCGACTGTCATCTATGAAAATGACACTGGCTCCAAGTAGAACCGCGGTTAATCACACCCATGGCCACGCCTCCCAACCGTAAGATGGGTGACCACATGGTACGGTGGAATCACGACGAAGGGCCGGCGAAACTCTCGTGAGTCTCAAGGACACGGAGCGACCCAATAATGACAGCTCTTTGCATCCATCTCGCAAGTGCCTTGGCATTTTTCTGGCACGCGGGTATGGCATCGAGGTAACGAACCAGTGATGGTTTCGCACGTCCGAGAGCACTCATGACAAGGAGCATCATTTTAGCCAAATATTCTTTATATACTCCCCGCAGCTCCCGTATAAGGTTCGAGGAAGTTGTTTACCTCTGCTTTCTTTTCTCAGGCTTTTAGAAGTGAGGCATCTAGATGGAGTAATGCACTTTCCTCACTTCTAATGTCAAGATCCAGGCCAAGCGTCTCGGCCGCCTGCTCAGCGGCTTTGTAGAGGAACGCTCCTTTTCCAATCATCTCATGCTTCCTGACCATTGTCAGGAGAGGATCTCTTCCATTTGCAACGATGTGAGCTATACCCAAGACAATTCGGTCTCAGAGACACTGAATATTTAGAAGTCCGCGTCCACCTTGACGGCGTGGGATGTATAAGTGCGGAACGGATGAGTTGATATGAAAGCTCTTCTGCATATGCTTGATCTTACGTGTGGCGATATCGAGGGCCATAATCTCGTGCTTCGTCCATGGAACCACCCCAAATGAATAGAGTAGAACCGGGACGGCAAGCATGTTCGTTGCAGATGTCTTGTTCAACGCCAACAGATTGGAAGACCAAATCTGTCAAAGGAGACGCTCCTTTCTTCTTTGAAGAACCTCCTTCACTGATGTTATATCTAAAATGCGGCTCCGTGGCATGTCTAGGTATCGGTAGGTCTCTCCAGCGCAAAGGTGCTTACTAGCGCTCCTGTCCACGAGTTCAGGGTCATCTCTGACGCTAGTAAGTCGTCCTTGTTTCAAATGAATCTTGGCACACTTGTCCAATCCAGAGTTCATACAGATTTCTCGTATGTACCCCTCGACGAAATTTAGAGCATCCTTGAGGTGCTGTGTCTCAGAAGCATAGATCTTCAAGTCATCCATATAAAATATATGAGTGACCTTATGCTTACGATTATTAGATTCGCCGCAG
>JAUMHM010099548.1:0-23860 GCA_032362435.1 Melikaiella ostensackeni
AAAGATAACAATTTTTAATTTTTGTAAATTTCATTTAATTTTCTTGATAACATATACATTCTTTTTGGGTAATACTTCCGCATCCGCTGGTTTAGGGTCACATTCCAAAAACAATATATTAATTTAGGGAAATTTCGAAAACAAAAATTTCAACACTCCCGATCGATTCCGAACAGTGACTATCAGTCTCGCAAAGGTTAAAAGAAGTGATAAAAAGCCTTCCCCTCATTTTCATCCAAATTTTTCAAAAAATAGTCCATTTTGGGCCATTTTAAAAATCCCCCCCCATTTTCCGAAAAAAACGCAATACGAAAGTATCGCCTCTTTTTAGACTATACATCTTTGGTTTTTTTTAACTGACACTGTGATGAAATTCTATTCATTTAATTTAATCTCAAGTAAGTCTTCTGGGTACTGTCTAGTATTACGGGATTTTCTGTCTGAGGCTAATCTTATGGAAATTTCCGTACCTTCCTTATTCCCCTTCCCCTCTGAAGTATTTGAGAATATAATGTGATGTCTTTTTCACCCCCGCATACCTCTTTTAAAATCAGCAACCTCCTTTCCAATATCCTGACCCATTTCTAACTACCGCAAATCAAGCCCTACCGTATTGAAAATATGCAGATTTCCATATGAGCTTCAGACTGCGGAGGAGACGGGGTGATCGAAATTCCAGACACACTTTTAAAGGCGAGTTGTGATCTTATCTTACCATATTTGTATACGAGGCGCAGGTTTAAAATGTGTTACCGGGGAGAAACGTAGCTGAAGCGTAACCTTGGGGCGATGAGAGGGAGAAAAAAGTAAGGTCCAGTCTCTCTCCCTCTTATCGCTACACTTTTTCTCACCTACGCAGTTTGAGCCTGCGCCTGGCGTTCGGTGTATATTTTGTCATATAGTTTTCAATTTTAAACCTATTTTTAGGGTAATCTGTGCAATGACTGGTCACCCCGCAATCATTGGCCACCTCATTCAAATATTTCAAATGCCAATAATATAATCATTAGTCTGTGCTAATCGTAAGTTTTTAGTATACCCATTGCACTAATGGCACTTCGTTTTTCAAAATAGTGTTAAAATCTTTTTCATTACACCTCCGCGAAGAAGTCGATGTTTCGCAGCTATATAGAGGCACGAAAAGCGGCCAATTTCAGGGCGGAAGACTAACCGTGAATAAAAGTATGGCAAGCGTGAAAGAAACTGAAAATTGATGAAGGTGGAAGGCTTCCTAACCTTTAATTCACTGCTCCGAAGTTGGCTAAAGTGAATTTAGGTTGGCTGTAGTTATTGACCCCGAGCGCGCCGTCTAGCGGAAGAAACAAGAAGTGCCGAGTAATGACAGTTCATGTTCAATCATACCTTTACAGTCTTGGTCCAATGTTTAATGTTTAATAACTGCGTCTTTTTCTTTCCGAGACCGTTGGTGTTTTCCATCGAACTTCTTCAAGATGAGGATGTATAAATAATATTGTTTGTGGCAAGTACGAAATGCTAATTTCGTTCCTTTGTGAAGTTTGCTTCACTCGCCGCCATTTCGTTCCGGCGCCTGCGACGCCTCCACTCGACTCTGGCTGTTGCTCCGAACTTCACACATGGAATCAGCCTTGTTCTGCACTTGCCACACAAATAACTATTAATGTCTTTCAAAAATATCCTAAACTTCTTGTAGTTATCATCTGGAACAAGACATTCTAACACGAATTAATATTCCGTTAAAGGAGATATTTAATGAGAATTCGACAAATTCCAACGCCGTGTTAACTCGACTTTTTCTGACACATTCTCAAATGCTGAAATGAATTTAAATGTAATCCCGCATGAAAAATCACTGCATTGCTCAAGAATGGGACAAAATTTGTTGAAACATGGCTCAAGACTTGGACAAACATTTATCGCTCGATGGCTTAAGTATGGCTTTTGGCCGCCAGCCACGGTTAGCCCATGCAACACTTAGAAGACGATTCCAACATATTTGTTAGCAGCATTTAATAATTTTGAGAGCCAGAAGAACCACATTTTTGGGTTCTGCCTTGATTGAAAGACAATTTAGTAGGTTCTCCGGATTACTTTTGTAGATATTCAGAGTTGACAATTTTCAATAGTTGTTTTTATTATAAGACGAAACAAAAAATGTTGGTATTGTGTTAGCACCGACTTGATTCAACGGCTAAAGGTTTGTGGTCCTACTGCTTTATGAGGTTTTCTCTTCGCCATAAACAAGTTCTTGGTACTGTTCTTCAAATTTTTTGAAACGTGCGAATAGCGCTGTAAAGTTGCTAGGTTTCAGCCTTAGAAGCCTTAATAATAGAATCTACTTAAATTTCGGCTCCTTCATTGGAGAACCTAATACAATTTATGTCAATAAGAGAAAAAGTCTGCATTCTGTGGCTTGTTCCGAACGTTAATAGAACAATCAATTTTTCAGAAAGTTTCTGGAAATTGATGGACTCAAGAGGGAACCAGGTAAAAATCTTGTCCAAGACGGGTGTGACGTCCCAAGTTCTGGAAAACTTGGAACGTCAGGGTCTTAATCTGTAAATGCCCTTGAAAAAACGACCGATAATATCATCGAACAGATCCTTGGAAGACATCAGCACTATAGCTGATCAAGCAGTGTTTAAAGTGCCATATGCTGCACCTTTGTTGAACGATTCGTTTACAAATTCTAATACCCTCCTAGATTCTTGATTAAAGGGATCCAATCCACATTCTTTGCAGAAGTTCCACCAATTTTTCGAGGCACTGTCGTGCTGCTTAATCGTCAAATTTGCCAAGGAAGCCATTAAAATCCTCAATTCCAATTCTGAGAGATTCCTCTTTTGATGGCTATCCCTGATAGCCGTCCTGCAGCCAGAGTAAGTGAAGCTACCAGGGGATAATGACGAGATTTACAAGGAGACAAAAGAAGTGCTGAGCTTGGACAAAATATAAGTGGTTCACCTATCAGCATAGATTGGAAAAAGGGAAACCACGGTTGAGATGTCGACAAGGAAAGAACAACAATCTCGCAAGCATCGTCTGTTATTATTTTCTGTAAGGTTCTCAAAACCATTGAAAAAGAAGGGAAGGCATAAAAATTTCTGTCCTCCAAGAGATTATAAAGGCGTCAACAGCCACGGCGTCAGAACCACGATGCCCAGAACAAAACTCATTGCATTCGAAATTGATTTTAAATGCAGATAGGTCAATCCTAGGATTAGGAAAATTTTGCAAAATTCTCCGAAAGTCGTAATCTGCTAGTTCCCACTGAGTATCTGCGTTTCGAATTCTAGATTCTCTGTCTGCTTCGGAACTATCTTTTGAAGCGATATAAGAGGCGTAAATCAAATCCAAATTCTTCTACCCTCACATCATCTCCGAATCTGTTTACCAATTGAGTGAAGATTGTGGCGCTGAATCCCTCCCGTCTTGCTGCTGTGAGCGATGGTGGTTGTGTTATCAATGCGCAAAAGGATCTTACAGTTGCAGAGCCTCGAAGCAAAGGTTTTTAGTGCTCAGAACGCTGCTAAAAGTTCTAGATGATTTATATGTCAGAAAAGATTTGCTTGTTGAAAGAGAACTGACGTATTGGACTCCGTGCCGAACGTCCGTTTTGTCCAAACCAAATTAGACTTGGGTGTTGCTGCGGGAAAACAAGAGATGAAACTTACTATTAACTGGGCAAATTCTCGTATGATAGAGGACTTTCTCCTCATAAAGGAATCTATGAGAGAAATTAAATTCTCCTGATTTTGTGAAGATAATTCTAGTTTAAGATTCTTCAAATTCAACTGAAAACCTAGAAATTCCGACCTTCTGGTAGGAGTTAGGGCACTTTTTTCGTAATCAATTACGAAACCTAGAGATTGAAGTAATGTAATCGATGTTTGAATATTCAGTAAGCAATCTTCAAAAGAAGCACCCAGAAAAAGAAAATCGTCTAAATAGACAACCGATAGGAGACCTTTACCCCTCAAATAGCTTACAACGGGTTTCATAAATTTCGTGATCACATACGGGCTGATATGAAGACCGAATGGCAAGCAATTAAATTCATGTGAAAAATATCCTGAAAGGATAATCTCAAAAATTTTCTGAATTTCTCATCGGCTGGAATCAAGAAATAAGCATTTTTCAAGTCCAGACTTGCCATATAACAAATCTTTGTAACTAATTTACAAGCCGTCCAGAAGTCTCCTATCTTGGAATGGCGCACTTTAATAAATTCATTTAATTTTTCTAAATTAAAAATAAATCTTTATAATTCATTCTATCGATCGGTGAGGAGAAGGGGGATAAAAGCTTCCCGTTTTCTGACTCGCAGCGACTGATCGCTCTCATTTTTAATAAGTCTTTGATCTCAATTCTTAGAGATCTGATTTCATCATCAGACCAATTTTGGTCAAGGGGAACGAATGCTTGTCATGGTTTCCGCCCAAACGGATTCTGGTATCCCTTCACACACTGAAGGACATATTTTTCGGCGGTAATTTTTTATTTTTGAATGGGAAAAAATTTCTCAAACGGCCTGCAAAGCATACCTCCAACTCCGTCCGTATTATGTGTAATTGGGAGTTTTGGTTGTGGCTCGCCCACGATGACTTGACCGATTTCCTATAACCTGGTGCAATAAAAGCTCTTCGAGCGCCCGTTTCCACCTGGTGAAGTTGAGTGACTAATTTATTGGCATCCAATAAAATTTCGAGTGATTTGATTGGGTGTAACCCTTCTTCAGAGTTCATTAAAAGCATGTTTCTTGCTTGCCCCAGAGCTGATAAGGCCAAACCTGCCAGGCGCTGTGTATCCTGAAAGTAACCGTCGACTTACCCATCGACAAGAGCATAATCGGATTTATTTCCGGGTCATCGAGGAAAATATTACCTTTTCAAGGATATATATGAGCAGTTTCTCCTCTTCTTCCGTCAAAAGGCCGTTTCTGAGCCAGAAATCCCATCTCGAGACTAAATCAGGATGTAACCTCACCTCTCCGGTATTAGAAATGTCCGGATCATTTCCCAGCACACCTAATCTATCACGGTCCAATTCTGATGGCGTGTTGCTTCCTCCCGCCATTTTGTCTACGCCCTTAACTTGATGATTCATATCTTGTGGGTTATCATTGACTTTTCTGCGTAGAAGAGGCTTCTGTCTGAATTAGTCCTGTACCTATGCACAGGCTCAACCAAATATCACTTATCTCATCTTATGAATAAGCCTCGCCTTCTCGAGAACCACAAATTAAACTTACCAGATCTGGGATTCGCAGAACGTCTGTTTGACAGAGACCTTGATCGTGCCTTCGGCGAACTTCGTGATCGTGAAGGAGATCGTGAGTCTCTTGAGGGGCTCCTGGATACCCGTCTTGATGAAGTTGGCGAAGTGCTTCGTGGAGAATTTCCCGACAAAGCATGAGACGCTGACGAATCGGAAGATTCTTCATACTTCTTTGAACGTCTACGACGATCACTTTTCACCTTTATCTTCAGTTTCTTCATTTCACGTATCATATCATGTATGGTGTCCGTATCCCTGGACCGTTAACGTTTATATTTTCCCATTATTTGAAGAGCAAAAGATTAAATGAAAAATTATGGCTCTATGTGTTACGTCAGCTTGCACAAAGAAACGGATGAAGCAATGGCTGTAGAACGCAAGGAGAACAAGCGGGGAGAATTTTTGACTCTGAACCTTGTGGCAATCTAGCGGAGAATAGCGAAACTACAATCGTAATCCCGAGAGCGAGGCGGGAAATACAATTACCTAGTTCCAGCTGAACCTGCTGTTCGGAATAATCCTCAGGAAGTGAAATTTTCCAAAGGAGTTGAGCGAAAGACACCCGGACACCTGAAGTCGACCTGGTGTTTGGAATGATTTTCAGGAAGTAAACTTCTTCGAAGAAGCTTCTTCACGTACACCCAGACATCGGTATGACACCTGAGGTTGACCTGGTGCTCGGAAAAAAATAGTCTTCAAAGAGTTTCATGGTCTAACCGTAGCTGGCAGCCAAATGCTATGCTTAGTCTATCAAGCGATGAATGTTTGTCCAAGTCTTGAGCCATCTTTCAATTTTTGTTCCATGCTTGATCCATGCTTGAGCAATGCAGAGTTTTTTCAGACAGGATTTTTTAGACTGAATTTCGAATTTGAAAGCGAAAATTCTATTCATAAAAAAAGAATTTTTTTAAATCACTATAGTGTACTAAAATATTTAATTGAGGAATCCCCATAACAGTTGTATATTTGTACAACATAAAATGAATTGACCAATATCCTAAGGATTTGGAAAGCTAGAATAAATTCTACATTTTTTACACTCTTAATATTAGAAAATGTCGGATACGTTAATTTTTTGTTAAATTCTTCAATATTCCCAATTCTTGCAAATAATAATGTTGAATTTTCATACAATTTCTTTTTGAGTTGAACCTTTCTTAGTGGATTTTATGAAAAATATTGTATAAACTAATTTAATTGAACTTTTCGTGAGATTTCTAATATAGGCAATAATAACTATATTTTCCTATGAATTTTAAATATCCTACAATATAAATATTAACAATGTGATAAAATTATTTATCTGAAGTTTCAAAGATCAACTCCAAATTCAAAATGCTGTATATCGTATTTTGACTTTTGATAGTATAATTTGAAGTTCACGATGAATAACAGAATGAACTGTATTCTCAAATTTCAAAATTGTTTTCTAACGGCAATTAAGTATTTTATTTTATTTATATATTTTGTCATTTTTATTTAACTGAAGTATAAGGCATTGCTGAATTCCCCATAATTTATTCAATTCAGTTACAGAATAAAATAGTTTGTTAAAAATACTTAAAAATAAGTTCAAGTACATATTTTAATAACCTTACAAAAAGATTTCAATAAAGTTGACTCAACTGCACATAAGCATGATGTCAACAAAGCAATAAACTTATCATTTGTGATTTTTTCATATGGCATAGAAGCTAGCAATATTTTTAGATGCTCTTTTCCATCTCTTTTTCAATATATAAAAACAAAGCGCTTAATATCATAGTAAAGTGTCAAATCATACAGCCTCATGTTTTAAACAAAAAAGATAATTACTATTCTTTATCACTTGAATTCAGCGCAATATGTACTTTATATGACAATAAGGATAACAAAAAGTCGACAAAAATGAAAATATTGAAATCGCGAGTTTTTTGAACCATCTGTTTTCTATTAAAGGATATAAATATTGATAACGCGAATAAATTATTTATCTGCAGTCTTAAAGATTAACTCTACATTCAAAACTCTCTATATCATATTTTGACTTCTGATATCATAATTTGAATCTTATGATAAATAACAGAATAAACCCCAAAATTTATTCAACTTAGTCACAAAATAAAAGAGTTTTATAAACACTTGAAAAAAGGTTTAAAAATTCATTTTAATGTCCTCACCAAAATATTTTAAATCAATAATAGATTTAATGCTTTCACGATGATTCATTATAGTAAAGAGGAGATGTTTCAGGTTTCAATCGTGTGCAAAACTACGAAAAACGAAAAATTTTGCACACGATTGAAACCCGAAACATCTCCTTCTTATTTATTTTAAATTGAGTTGACTCAATTGCACGTAAGCGCTTTTCTCTCTCCTTGACTAATAATATTTATGAAGATGAAGCACATAACATCAAAGTAAAATATCAAATCATATTTATATACCATTTTTCTGGCGTAGTATATTATAAAGTTATTATTTCTTGATATCATCATTCTGGCACGATGAGATGGACATAAGGAAGACATCGTTCTTAACTTTATATATCATTAGACTCGAGAAAGAAATAAATTTAAATGTTAAATATGTACAATCAGGTAAGATCTTTATGACATGCGAGTTGAAAAACAGTGGCTAGAAGATTTGCAAAACAAATTCTGCATTAAATATGTGGCAAATTATTTATATTCATAATATCGAAGTGTCTTGTCGTCGTCCCGAAATTGAGGATGAGTACTCACACATTTTTCATAAGTTTTCCAGCTCCGCCAATTTATTGGGACGACGAGAAGCATTCTTAAAATATATTATTAATTTTAATTATATATGTTACACGACGCAAGTGTATTTGTAAAAATCTAATTAAAAAGAATACAACAAGAATTAAAATCAAATATTCATTTTAAACCTATTTTGATCTCCATGCCGATTTTTAGTGGGATTGAAAAGGATCGTAGCATTATTTTGAAAAAGAACTGCAGCTATATTTCTTCAAAACTTAACTTTTATTATTACTTCCGTTGACATTGATTTCATTAACATGTAATAAAAAGTTATAGTGAGTGTCCTTTTCATTGGCACTTCCATTTCGTGCAAGGGGACGGTTGTGTGGCTCCAGGATTTTGACAAGTAGTTGTCACCGGTGCGATCCTTCCACCAGGACAGTTTTCTGCAAAGAAATGTAAAATCAGATAAAAATAATTGACAGTATAACTATTTATTCATCTTCAAGTGAAAATGTAGGGGAAACCTCCCTCTCCACTCTACAATTTACAGTATAGATAATACAACCTTTAGTAAATGATCAGCAGTAAAAAGCACTACAGAGTATGTAAAGTAATTTATTTAATTGAATTATTTGTCGAAATACCACACGAATTGACATGATAAAATTCAAATTTATTATTTGTCTTATAATTCGACTGCTCTATACAATATGGAATCAAGTTCGGGTGAGTCCGTATAAAGAATCAGGCTCCATTGTTCCGTATATGGAATCATGTCTGTTTTTTGACAGCTTGATTTTTTTAAATAAAATAAACAAGCAGAGCGTTCTGCATCATATAATAAAATATTAAATTTTACACAATAGTAAATATTCTATTATTTTATGCGAATAAATACGTACACAGATCTCAGGTATAAGAGCGAGTGAAATTATAATGGTTCAATATATAGACAATGTTTATAGGAATAAATTTGAATATTATTCTAGCTTTTAAAACGTAAAATGAATTCAGTAGATTTTAAAAAATTGTAAAATGTAAATCCTTTTTCTGGGGTTTGACAAAACTGCACAAATGACGTGTGTGACGAAATTTAATAATATTATTTTAAAAAACGATTAAATTTTGTTTATAACTTACGTTTAGCTACACCTGGGTTATCATAGGGGACATTCAGAGCAGCTGTCATTGAATAGATCGAGGCATAAATGCATATTATTGTCAGGAACAGAAGAAATTTATCGGAAATCATTTCGTCTATGAAATTTCTTGCTTTGGCTGGTTTCTGAATATAAGTAAATATGACTTTAAAAGATTTTAAGTTTTTTCGTTCAATATATGCCATTTTTCTAGCATACTATCAAGCAATTATTTCTCTACCTGATAAGTCTACCGTGAAAAAATGGACATATCCTAACTTTAAATTACGTTCACCTTGAAGAAGATATAAATTCAAATATTAAATACACAATCAGTTGAGAGCTTTACTGCAAACACGTGTAGATAATCTGTTGCCAGAAAATATGAAAAATAAACTATTCTTTACATAGACATATACATAATTTGTATATGTATAATCCCACCAAAATAAAGCCAAGCATGAATAGTAAAACATTGATAAATAAAGTGTACTTCATACAAGAAATGTACCTAAAGTAGAATATTAATTATTGCAGTCGTTATTATTAAATGAATCCAATAAATAATATTTTTTGTCCAATAAAATAAATTTAAGTGATATTTGAAACAAATAAAAAAAAGAGAGAAAATAAACGTTTGATTGGAATATATTATAATAATTTATTTATTATTATGTTGCCACTCTTTATTTTTTTTGTTCTTAGGAAATTCGAGTTATGTATTTTTCTTTGAGGACTTTGAGCTAGATAAGTGTCAAAAAGACATAATTTTTATAACTTTTATAAGTTTTGTTACGGAATATTATGGGAAGGGAACAAAATTTAAAGGCCGAAAGGTTGTACATATCGACAAATAAATATATTTATGTCTCTAGAATTATTTGTATTATTTAAAGACGATGATAGGCCCAAATATGTTATTTTTCTCTTTTTTTATCTCTCTAAAGTATCAATGTATTTCTTTATCAAACAAAAACTATTATTTATTAAACTGATTCAGCATTGATTACTGCAGTAAGTAATTTTCTCTTTTAATGCCATTTCTTGTATTAAAATATATTTTTTCAAATAAACTTTCTACTATTCGTACTTGACTTTGTTTTGTGATTTCACAACTTTGGTTACCTTTAACATAAATAAGTAAAATATTAAACATCTTCTACAGTAGGGTGATTAAAAATAAAAACTTCTGTTATTCGAAAACGCTGCAACGCGAAAAAGTAGCGTATTGGGATCTCAAAAAAGTAAAATTAACTTAGAATCGATAGGCATGCAGCTTGGTTACTCGCGCTCAATAAAAATGCTTAAAAAATTTCTTGTTTGCAGAGTTTTAAAATTCTCTTGAGATTCAATTTTTTTCACACACCTCGAGGTAAGAAAAGTCTTGCAATTTTTTGCGGATTTTGATGGATCATTTTCTAAGAGATGATTTCTATTTAAATCACCCCTGATTCGGAAAAAAATCTTAACACCCTTGTAAATAGAAGAAGAATTTTTCCGAGTACTTGAAAACTTTCCAGTGACGAAAGTGCACTAGGGAAAACATCGACAAGACCCAGAAATAAAAATTGGAATCACAGCGAATTAAAAAAAGTTATTTTTGTTTTTAAAAATATTTATTATTATATTTATTATTTTTATTATGTTTATTTTATTTTTTATTTTTATTCTATTTTTATTTTTTTTATTATATTATATTAATATTATAATAATATATATTAATAATATTTTTAATTTTAAAAATTTTGAATTTAGTTCGTAATAGGATTGTTTTCTTCACTCGTGGTATTTTTTTCGATCATCTGTAGAATATTTGAGCATAGAAATACACCAGGATAAAAATCAAAAATAATTCTATCAAATATCAAATACAAAATTTTGAAAATTTGATGTAATTCTTATTTCGACTCATGAATCTTGTCGATTTTTTTTCTAGTGTATTTGTATGCTAAAAAAGCCCAGACATGCTCAGAAAAATGTTTAAGCCATAGTTTGTAAAGAAAATCTCTTTAAATACAAAAGTTAATTTTTTAAAAATTTGCTGTATTTCCGATTTCGATTCCTGGATCTTGGTGATTTTTGTCCTAGTTCATTTTTGTCATTAATGAGTTTTCAAGTCCTAAAGAAATTTTTCTCCTATTTGCAAAAGTGTAAAGAATTTTTTCAGAAAGCAGAGGTGCATTAAATTGGCATTATCTCTTAGAAAATGATTGATTGAAATCTGTGAAATTTTGTTTTTGACCTCCAGGCATGTAAAAAAAACAAACTTGAGAAGATTTAAAAACTCTGCAAACAAGAAGCTGCATGTCTATCGATTCCAAATTAATTATACTTTTTTAGAATTCCAATACGCTACTTATTCGGGTTGTAGCGATTTCGAATTCCAGAATTTTTTTTCGATCCACCCCATTGTACATGACAGAGTTTTTTCACACGTGATGTTTTTGAAGGGATTTGATTTTTTAGTTTGTAATAATAGCATCAAAGTACCGTAATAAGCTTTTCTGATGAACATCAAAATGATGTGTGCTGAATGTGTTTTGCTGTGAGTGGATCTGTATTTGAAAAATCATTTGTTAGAATAATCTTTGGAAACATAACCTCTATTTTCAAAGATTATTCTGGAAAATTATTATAAGAGGCGTTGAGCTCTAGATTTTGTTCCCGTTCCAAAGAGTTCGGTTCATGGTCAACTTCATGAAAAATCATTCAAAAACACATGCCATTTTAAGTCCCAGCCATTTTCAAATTTTTTTCTGCTTAATGAATTTTTCACAAATGTCTCAATACTCATGTCAAAACAAAATTTAGAAAAGTATTCGAATTTTAGACAGCGTTTCTTAGAAATTATTAATAAAACCGTACCCAAAATGTCTAGTAGCGCACCTGTCCGAAACTACAAATTTAAAATGGAAGATTACTGAATTACTGAATGTCAAAATCAAGTAAATGGCGATAATAGTCATTTTCCTCATTTCCAAATATTTCTACCTGCTCTGCATATATTTTTGAAATATTTTTGAAATTCTGATTTTTTCTCATGGCCGAATGTTGCACAACGCTACCTAAGGTGGAGCTGCTTCTGTTTAAAATACATAGCTTGCATTTCCATCACAAAAACATTCTTGATCTCTTAGTTTTATACTTTCATACTCTCTAGGGTTAGATATAATTAAGAAATATATTTATTTTTCGGCCGATTTTGAAACTTTTTTTTCTCGAAGATCTCATTGTCTAAAACAGTCAAATTTTCTTCAATTTCCCTTAAATTGATGTGATGTTAAATGATTTCTTATTGTCGACGTTAGAAATATTTGTAAAGGTTTATCAAATCAATCAAATACATGTACAGGCTATAAAAGAAGTGAAATTACCATATCTTGTGGAATTCGTATATTTGTTGAAAAAGGAATTGCTTTAGAAAAAAAAAAATTTTCGGTGCTGATCATTTCGGTACGAAAAGTCCCAAACTAAGACTTCAGACACGTAGACAAAGCCTTCAAAATAATATATATATATATACTTCAGTTGTTTGTGAAAATCTGGCTACTCATACCGAAATTTCGGTAAACGTACCCACGGCCATTTTTATAAGAAATCATAGTCCCTATTTCACATTTTAGCAACGATCCATAGCAGCTTTTCATTATTTATCTATAATTATTGAGTATAGTTACAAATGAAAACAACTTCGAGAAAAAAGAATGAGCCATGTAACTCAAAGCGAAAAATTTTGATCATGGAAAACAAGTTTGCACTCGAGTTTGCAGATATAGTTTTACTGACCTCTTGCGATACCCTCTGGTTGTGTTTCATAATTTTAACGTGATACTATAATCGTCTTCTGTGATCAGAAAAATCCTTATATACTCGAAAAAGTGGATGAGTGTGCATTTTATTACTGCTGCATTATATTGCCCTTTCTTCTAAGTACGATGATGACGATAAATGTTAAATATTTATTCTAGAATACATTTATGAAAATTAAGCATTGGGATTTCGTATTAGACCTTGTTCACAATAACAGCAGTTATTATTGTTTTTTTCTCTATCGTAAGTCAAGCATGTGTTGAATCAACACGTATTGAAATTTTTGCGTTTCATGATAATAAACTTAACTAACATATAAAAAGATTCAGCGGCGTGACGTCGCTTTTATATTGACCCTTTGGCTCCGGGGCGGTATCCAGGAATCCTAAGCCATTTTTCAAGTAACCATGGTAGTTAGAGTGTGCCTAATTGTTGACTTCTGTGAAGGCTAGGGAAGATTTCTGAAACGTGAAAAACTGACTGCAAAACCAATGATCAGAAGCTTTTCATAACGTTTTGAATTTTGCAATTCTCGACAAATTTTGATTTTGTTGTTGGTGAGCAGTCAAATAACTTAGTAAGTCGAGCATTGTTGATATACATCTTTAGGGCATAAAGTAGTTAATCACTTATCAAAACTTGAAACTTCTATCTTCAACAGAAAATTTTCTGTGAGGCGTAGAACTTGTGCAAAACTATATTACATTTTTTTCACAAATAAGTTTCTGTGGAAAATGTTGATCAGTTTTTCTAAATATATGAATAAACGCTCTACCTGCAGTAAATAAATCAAATTTAAAACGTAGAACCGAAATCGGTGACCAGGTGGCGCACAAACGTGTCACTGATGTTGTGTACGGAAACATTCAGTTTTGGCAGTATTAAGTGTTGCCAATAACAACGTCAGTAACACGTTTGTGCATTCAACATGCTAGATTTTATAAAGACGACTTCTGCTGGTGCCAACTCAGATTTTGAGTTTGGAAACAATTCTGATGGTCTAGCAACTGATGATGAGTATGATGATATAAGTTGGAATAATGATGACCGATTTGATCTTAAAATTCATCCATTTCGAGAAAAGCTCCAAACCCATCCAAGACTTAGAGATTACGGTGACAACATTTTGTCCTACTTTGAGTACATTATCGACTATGATATAATCGACGTGATATTTGAAGAAAGGAATCGTTACCACGATCAAAATCCCTTGAAAAATCTTACTGGTTCACACACGGCTCCTTGGTACAACGTTACGTAAAATGAAATAAGAGTTTTCTTGGGACTTGTTTTAATGATGGGGCTCGTGCGTGAAGATACGATAAAAGATTATTGGCATATCTTTCTTCATAAAAACCATGTCTCGAGATCGCTTTGAAAACCAGGTGAACAACTCTGTATTGCCAAATCATTGTTGCTTTGCAAGGGTTGACTTTCTTTCAAACAGTACATACCATCAGAAAGACATAGATTTGGCATAAAGTTCTTTTTGATAGTTGACTGACAAACCAAGTATATGCTCGACTTTCTGATCTACACTGGTCGTAATACAGATTTGGAAATAAATAATGATATCGGTTATAGTGGTTGCGTTGTTTTGAAGTTAATGAGCAAATTATTCAACGAAGGGCATACTTTCTACGTCGATAACTGGTATACAAGTCCACAACTATTCAATGAACTCCACCGTCGAGGTGCAAATGCTGCAGGTACTGTAAGTAAAAATGGAAGAGGTATGCCACGTTTCTCACATCGCTTGGTGGCCGGTCAACTCAAATCATACCACCCAGGCAAATTATTGGTACACAAATGGAGAGATCGAAAAGAAGTCTATATGCTGTCGACTGCACATCGTGCGACGACCACTGATACGAATAAGCGAGATCGACATGGCCATCCAAAACAGAAACCGACTTGTGTACTTGATCATAATCAACTTATGGGTGCTGTTGATTAAACAGACATGCAGAATGGTTTTACTGAGTGTACCAGAAAATCTGTGAAATGGTACAAGAAACTGTTCTTCCATCTTTTTGACATAGCCATTTACAATTCGTACAATTCTTACAATTCTTCTTATAAATTGAATACAGGCAATGCTGTTTTCTGTATGATTAGAAATTACGACTGACAAGAACACTCTTCGATAAACATGGTGAACAACGTGAGTATGTGTCAAAAGGTTATGACAACATCGTGCTACACCACATTATCCCGAGTTAATTACTGATGGTGAAAGTGGACAATCTCGTTGTGCATACTGTATCTCTAAAGGTTGAGAGAAGCGACCTGGAATTCGATGTGACAATTGTAAGATCACTATGTGTCCAGTTGATTGTTTCAAAAATGATCATGTTCAGAACGAATGAACGAGCTATGCTTTAAAATGTATATTGTAACGCTGGATGTCGATCTTTATTCGTGAAACTTTGTGATACCTGGATTAATTCGATTTTAGTCGAGAAACATGCAAGAAATTTAGTTCTAATGAAGACTTGTTCAGGTAACCGTAACTATTTTCCTGATTGAGATATTAACTTCCTGATTGCGAATTAGTAATCTACAAGGTTGAATACATAAAGACACCCAGATTTTAAAATTCTAAACTCCCTTGCCCCACCCCGGAGCCAAAAGGTTAAGGTATTTTTTTTTATCTATGTCAACGATGTACATAATACCTGCTACCTTACTAGTAGTAGAGGCTTCTTTGTAGCAAATACACACCATTCATACCAAATTCAAAAGATGATATTAATAATTATGTTAATATTAATGAACAAATACTAGTTCTCTGAAGAAACAAGAAGCAACTTTCTCTAGAATTTTTATGGTGACCTAATTTGAAAATAGATAATAATAAAAAGAAATTATAAAAGCATTGATAAGAAGCGCGCGCTCACTAATTACTTGTAAATATAAAATATTCAAAAAGTAGAGATGCATTCAACGAGCCCAGACAAAAAACATCGATTTCGGAGATTGATCTGTGTAACGACATCGAGAAGTTGTCTCGTATCTCATGAATTTAGTCGAGAATCTCGAGGAACGAGCAATATCCGACAAGAATTAAATATGTTAAAATTGTGTAGTTCTATAAATAATCGATTTCAAGTCTCATAATTGAAACATTAAATAAATCTCTATATTTGTACACGTAAAAAGATGGCTAAATTCCAGAGGAATGTTTCATACCATTCAAATTTTATTTATTACAAATTTTTCTTTACGAATATAACAATTTTTTTTTATTACTACATTCTCATCCTTATGAGAAGGTACTAGTATTATCAAACTATCTATCATCACGGAATTTTCCGTAAGACCAACCCCTTTCCAGCTCGTTCAGGGTTGACGTTACGGAATTTTCCGTAACTCTAGCCCTGACGCTATACTCAACCAGGTTAGTAAGCTTTGGAATACTTTTCCAGGGCCAAAAAAGAAAGTCAACTTCGATGAAGAGCCTCCTTTGACAAACAAAAAAATGTTAACAAAGAAAAATTGTTCATCTTTGAAATATCTACAAATCTGATTAGACGAATTTTTGATTATACTCATGTTTTTTGTTTTAATCCTGAAAAATGTCATTTAAAATTTAAATAAGGACACAATTTGTCAGACAAACTATGCAAGATGCGAGAAATGTTAATCAGGAAAATTGTTTATCCCAAATAGGTTCACAAATTTTCTGCGCATCGTTTTTTAGTTAGACTCATATAGTTTTTGTTTTATTCGTGGAAATATTATCAAAAACAAAAAACTCCGTTTTTCAGAAGAGTTATATGGCATACAAAAAAATATTACGAGAAGAAATTGTTCATCTTAAGAATAACTAGAAATTTACTAGATACCATTTTTTGATAAGACGTATGGCTTTTGTTTTATTCGTGATAACGCTTTCTGAGAAATAAAAAACTCCATTTTCCAGAAAAATTATGCAAGATATGTAAAAAACGTTGGACGAAAAATTTTTCATTTTAAAATGACCGACAAGTTTACCTCACACCTCTTCTTGATAAGGTGTATAGTTTTCATTTTGAACATAATAACGCTTTTTAAAAAATAAAAAATTCCATTTGCCAGAGAAATTATGGGAGATACGAAAAAAATTTAAGACGAAAAATCGTTCATTTCAAAACGACCTACAAGTGTACCTCACGCTATTTTTTGATGAGGTATATAGTTTTTGTTTTAATCATGATAACGCTTTTTAAAAAATGAAAAATTCAAGTTTCCATCCAAACTGTGCGTCTTGCGAAAAAGAGTCCAAAAAACAAATTGTTTCTTTTGAAGAGAAAGTTGTATGAGAGCTTTTTCTGAGTTGATTTTATGGAAAATATTGTACAAGCGAATTTGATCGAAGCTATATTTTCCTCTGAATTTTAAATTCTACAATACAAATATTGATTATGCAATTAAATTATTTATCTAAAGACTTAAATATCAAAATTCAAAATTCTCTATGTCATATTTTGACTTTTGACAGCATAATTAAAATTGTATGATAAATATCAGAATGAACTATTTCCTCAAATTTCAAAATGACTTTTCTAGTCAATTGATTTTCTTACCTAATTCACTGACACATTTTGCCATTTTTATTTATTTAAGATATAAAGCGTTCTCAAATGCCCGAAAGTTTATTCAATTCAGTCCAAAAATAAGAAAGGTTTTTCAAATATTTCAAAATACATAGATTTAAGGATTATTTTATTTTTCTCACAAAAATATATTTTTTTAAATCAAGTTGACTCAACTGTACATAAACATGATTTCAACAAAGCAATAAACTTATTATTTTTGATGAAAAATATTAGAAATGAAAAAAATAAAAACTTGTTTTCGGTTTCTTTAGGAATATTCTTCTTTGACCGAAGAGTCGTGAAGATACCGATAAGAAGTTGTTATTTTTTTCATTTCTAAGATTTTTTATTGTTTACTTCCCGGACGTGAAAAAATTTGGAAGAACATCACATTCATTATTTGTTTATTATTCTTAAATTTTGTCCTGCCGAAAAAATTAGTAATACTTTTAAATAAGCTTTGTTTATCTCTTTGAATGATAATATGTATAAACAAGAAGCACAAAGTAAAATGTCAAAACATACAATCTTACGTTTTGAACATAAAAAAGAAAGCTATTTTTTATCACTTAAATATAGCGCAATATGTACTTCATGGGCCAATAGGAATAGCAAGAAGTCGACAACAATAAAAATATATATAGAAATTGTGAGTTTTTTGGGTCATCCATTTTTTATAAAAGGAGATTATTTTATAGAAGGAGGTTTTATGAAAGGATGCGGATATTGATAATACAATTAAATCATTTACTTGAAGTCTGAAAAATCAAAATTTGAAATTCGTTTTATTATATTTTGACAGCATAATTTGAATTTTATGACAAATAACAGAATGAACTATTTTCTCAAATTTCAAAATTGCTTTTCTACCATAATTAATTATCTTATTTTATTTAAATATTTTGTCATTTTTATGTATTTAAGATATAAAGCTTTGATGAATTCCCGGAAGTGTTTTCAATGCAGTCACAAAATAAAAGAGTTTTTTGCAAATACTTGAAAATAATTTTGAGTATTTATTCTGATATCCTCAAAAAAAGATTTTGTATGAAAGGGACTCAACTGCACATAAATACGATGCCAAAAAAGCAATAAACTTATCATTCGTGAATTCTTTCTTGCAGAATAAAAAAAGAATTCTTTTAGATACGCTTTTTTATCTCCTTGACTAAAATAACATGCATATGTATAAGCATGAACTACATTTGTTTCAATGTAGTATATTTGATTTAAACAAATTTTTATTCGAATTGAACAAACTTTATTGGAATGGAATCAAATTTTATGTTAATCAAACAAAATTCATTTAAATTTAGCAAAAACTATGTTTAAAATAAACAAAATTTTATTTGACTCTATATCAAAAAAATATTACGTTTAAGTTCAACAAGGAATATGTTTGATTCAAACAAATTTTGTGCGAATCAAACAAAATTGGTTTAAATCGAACAAAATTGTTTGAATTCAAGTATAAGTTTTGTTTAAATCATACAAAGTGTATTCAAACAATTTTTTTCACTTGGATCAAATATTTTTCTCATTACACAATCTCACTTACATAAAACTCTTGAGCAAGTATGAACCCATAATTTATGAGATATTTTTTAACCCCCATAAGACTGGTTCATTTAACAACAAAATAAATCATATGTTCGGAAATTTCTCTATGAATCGAGTGAAAAACTCAAAAAAAAAAACAACACGCATAAATGTTAACAGATTAAATCAAAAATGTTCAGGATTTCATGTTTTTGGGACCATTAACAAAATGTCTACGCAGCGCGAAGAAAATTCGAAAATATATTTTTCAAAAGTGCATATTTGAGCCACCCTAGTGTACCATATTCCACAAAAAATGCAGTTAGGAGAACAAGAACATCCTTTGATAACTTTCATCTTATAGCATTATTTTTGTGCGTCTCTTAGGTAAAAATCGCATTTAAAGTGGTCGGCATCATAATTTATGCACTCCCTGTGGGCCTTATCTGTCTACCATGTGTTGAACATGATATCAGACTTCGTTTACATTAATTTTCTTCAGAATTTAACACCTGTCCTCACGCTACATTCTGCTCATATATCTCTCTTCGTTTATTCACCTGTGAAACTAAAATATTTCCTTTAACGTGCACGCTTGATACAAAAATTATAAATTTTGACACCTCACAGAATATTGAATAAATCCAAAATCTATTTGTCAAAAAAATAGGTCTTGAATTTGTATATAAAATTTTTGCTCTATGATTAATTATTATTAATAATCTTTAAATTCATTCATTCACTTTGTCCAAATTGAAGCTCCTATGTTTCAGCTCACTATTCACGTGTTTTTTATCTCGTTCAAATTGTACAATTTAATCGCTTCAAAAAAATAATAATTTGAAAGGCATTTAGTTTAGAATGTTCAATTTAGGACATGACTAAATTTTAAAAAAATTTTAGGACAACAGTTTTTCATTTTTCAGCAGATTAATTGGGAGAGGGGCTTGGGAAATTAAAAAGCTACTTCAAAAACATTCAGTTTTTAATGCTTCTTCGGAATTTTGCAAGTATGCAGGATTATCATTTAAAGTTATTATTTACTGAAATAGTTCAATTTCAAATATGCATCAGTATGAAATTAGTCATTTTGAATATTTCAGTCCAACGCTTTCAATTTTGATATTGTGTTGCAAATTGAAATCGTTGTTTCAGTTTTGTAGATTTGAAACTGCAGTTTTCAATTTTGAAAATATCTAATTGGAAAATGTTCACCCTCGAACGTTCCCATTCCGTATGTACAATTTTCAAAGTTTCATTTTGAATCTGCCAAATTTTCATTGCTCTAAATATAGAACCCTCAATTGCAAAAAAAAGGAAATTTCCACGATTTAATAGCTGTGAATTCTGAATTTCAAAGACTATGAATCTGATACTGTATCATTTTTCAGCACTTCAGATTGAACATTTTTCAATTTTAAACGCTCTAAATTTAAAAATAGTCTACTTTTAAATTGTGAAATTGATTAATTTTCAATTTTGCATGCTTACCAGTGAAACTATCCAAATTGGTAAGCCTAAGAATAAAAATTTCTCCATTTTAATAGCTGCCAAGTCTTTGAAAGTGTATAACTTCAACTATTCCTCATTTATATGTTGTTTATCATCGAAGGCTTTAAATTGGAATTATTTCAATTATTCATAGTTTTCAATTTGGAACTGTTTAATTTAAAATGTTTATTCAAGCTGAAAAGCACGCTTTCAATTTCATATTCTACCATTTTTAATTATTTAAATTTGAGAGACAAATTTCAAATATGTATCAGCATGAAATAAGTAATTTTGAATGTTTCCTTCCGACATTTTTAATTTTTATATTGTGTCTCAAATTGAGAACGTTATTTCTGTTTTGCAGATTTGAAATTGAATTTTTCAATCTTGAAAGAATTAGATTTTGCGTGTACAATTTTCAAAGTTTCATTTTAAATTTGCCGAATTTCCATTGCCCTGAATATAAAACTCTCAATAATTGAAAAATAAATGAAAATTTTTAATTTTTACATTTCGAGAATTGTAAATTTCAAATTTTAAAGAATGTAAATTTGATATTGTACAATTTTTCAGTAATTCAAATTTAGGAATCATCAATTTCAAATGCTTTAAATTTGAAAATGGTTCTTTTTTGAGTTGTGCAATTGATTAATATTCATTTTTAAATGCTTAGTACTGAAATTATTCAAATTGGTAAGCTTAAGAATGAAAAATTCTAATTTTTATACCTTCAAAGTCTTTGAGAATGTACAATTTTAAGTATTCTTCATTTACGGTTTGTTTAATATCAAAGGCTTTGAATTGGCATTCATTTAATCATTTAAAGTTTCTAATTTTAAATTGCTTAATTGAAAATATTTTAATTTGTACCCTCCTAAGGCCCTTTTATTCGCCCTCAAATACAACCCCCTAGTCAATGTGCTATATATTTGTATTAATTTTTAAGATAATTTTGTATTGCCCTTATGAAAAAAATTATAGGAAATTCAGTTTATGCCTATGTCAGATTTTCCTGTAACGGATTTCCTATAATTTTTTCGTGTTTCTAGGAAAATATTATAGGAATTATTATAGGAATACAGTTACAGAAAAACCAGTATAGAAATAAGTAATATAAAAATATTGAAAGAATTATTGGAGAAAGTAGAGAAACTGTAAATAAATTATTTATTTCGGACCACTCATATGATAGTCCATAAAAATTGTGATATTTAGGAGAGTTAATAACATTTTAAAGAGCTCTCTTTATAAAAAAGCCATAATGAAAGTTAAATAGTATCAATATTTTTTGTATACATTACATTATTTTAAAAGATAATAAAAATATATGACACATTGATTAGTGAGGATCTAGGAAAAAAATAGTCAAAGAAAGTTAATGAACTTCAATACATTGCAAAAATCTCTTAGGGGATGGTTCTTGAGAGTGAATAAATAATCGTTTTAGGAAGGTAAAAATGATAAAGTTTCTTGAATTTAAATTAGAAACTCTGCAATTTTGAAGGCTTAAATACAACTATTGGCTTTCAACAAAAATTAACATAGGCAAATTTATTTATACAGGCTTTTAGTTCGAAATACTGAAAGTCTAAAATATTGTACTAATGTAAATTAAGAAGTATGAAGTTTTCGACATTTCAGGTCAAAATTAATTATTTAACTAAGCAGTGGTTTTAATTATTTTTTGAATTATAAACTATAATTACTTGCAAACGTTACATTATTTTAAACGATTTAAAAATGAAACCAAATCATTTTCAATGTTTCGATACATGCTTTCGATTCAAAGTTGTTTAATACTAAACGACTCTAGTTTGAAGTAATTTAATGTTGAAAGTTTCAAGATGAATGTTGATCAAGAAGTGAGATTAAAATTTTTTTAATTTACAGTTTTGAAAGGTTTAAAAAAGAGAAAGTCATATAACTTTTCAAATATTTGAAATCATTCTGACTTTTTTATATAATAAACTGTGAAAGTTGAAGACTCCACTCATGCTTGAAATAAAATTTTTTAAATTGTTTATAATATATTTTAGCAATTTTTTCTGACATTAATATCAGAAGTCAAAAAGGTTAAAGGCTTCGTCTTTATTCCAAGTATTTTAAGTCATAACAAAATGAAAAGCTTACTAACTGAAAAAGAAAATTAAAGAATCTAAGTAAAGCATCAAATATATGTATTTATTTCAAAAATATTAGTTTCCAATTATTGATTTCATTTTGTTGCGGAATTCCGAAGATTTAAAATTGATTGAAGTCGCAAAATCTCTCAGCGAAGAAATATGTTGATTTTCAGAGGAAATTAGCCGACACATATTTTTCCGATTGGAAAAAAAATGTTTCGCAAAGTTACGAGTATTTGAATTTTCACGTCTATTTTAAAAAAAATTATCAATTTTTTTTTAAATTCTATAATATTTGATCTGATTCAGATATTTCAATTTTCTTTTTGGATTCTGATGATTTTTACCGTACTGTTTCAAAATCGGTTGGAAAATTTTTTAAATATTTAAAACTTCCAAAGTGGTGACGATTCGTTTGAAAATATAAATAGTCAGTTTCCCCAAAAAACCCACATTTATAGTTTTTGACAATTTTTAATTGAATTTGGCCTTTCATAAAATCGAATTTTCGCATTTTTCTTGGAAACAACGAGCACATCTAGAGAAATTCTATAAAAAATGCCGTTTTTATCTTTTTCAATATTTTTTAAAAGCTTCTGCTTATATAAGAAAGGTATTCTACCAGCTTTATGCGGGCTAAACCATTTTTTAATCCAGCAGAATTTTTTTTTCTTCCAAAAATATACTTTTCGAAGTTTTCTCGTAAACGTCTCAAGATGGAAAAAAAATCCCCTGGCCACATAAATGGTTGAGCACGAATAAAACTTACAGGATATCTTCTTTACAGAAGGACAAATTCGAAGAAAAATTGGCAAAACATATTAGTGTAGGTTTTTTGGTAAAATCGACGTTTTACATTTTCAAACAAATCGTCGCCACTTTGGTAATTTTTAACATTTTCAAAACTTATTGACGGATTTTGGAAGAGGACAGTAAAATTTATCAGAATCCGAAAAGAAATTTGGTATATCTAAATTAGATAAAAAATTATAGAATTTTAAAGACAAAATTTGTAATTTTTTAAAAAATTGACGTAAAAATTCAAATACTCGTAACTTTGGACCAAGATGTTTCGAAGCCAATTTAGACTTCCTTATCAGGGATAATTTACAGGATAACTACAGTTATAAATGATGAAACATATATGAATTGTGTATATGTGCATTCGGGTAGTCCAAAAAAAGGTTTTTCGAGCTAAAGGCCACGAGGCGCCC
>JAUMHM010099555.1:0-23858 GCA_032362435.1 Melikaiella ostensackeni
TTCTGTCCACGAGTTCAGGGTCATCGATAACGCTAGCAAGTCGTCCTCGTTTCAAATGAATCTTGGCACACTTGTCCTATCCAAAGTTCATACCAATTTCTCGTGTGTTTCGCTCGATGATCTTTGGGGCATCCTAGAGATGCTGTGTTCCAGAAGCATGGATCTTGAAATCATCCATATAGAATATATAAGTGACCTTATGCAGACGATTATGAGATGCGCCGAAGAGGTACCCATGAAAATTGCGTAATGCGAGAGATAGTGGCGGAAGTGTGATGCAAAAGAGAAGAGGGCTCGTGGCGCCACCCTGGAAGACGCCCCTCTGGAAGATGACGTTGTTATTTGTGACGCAATGTTTTCCAGATGAGATAGAAAATCTGGTTTCCCATAGGGACATCAATCTCTCTATGCATCCTACTATGTGTGAATGAACCTCCAAGCTTACCAACAGATAGATGAAACGTCAATGGGAGGCTGAATCGAAACTTTTCTGGTAATCAATCCAGGCCATCGGCAGATTGCAATTATAGGCTGCAGCATCTTTGCAGACGCTTCTGTCGACTAGCAGATTTTCCCCTCAACCTGCTGCGCCTCTCTTCGATCCACGTTCTTCGCATATCTCTCTTCACACAGGACCAATTGTCCGAATAATCCTGTCGTTCAGGATAGCTGTATAGATCTTATACAGCGTGTTCAAACAAGTTATTGGCCTGTAGTTCCTTGGGTTAGACAAGTCGCTTTTCTTCGGTAAGAGTACAGTGCATTTCAACACCAGCCACTGCGGAATGGGCGTCTCCGACTTTGAATATGAGGCGAAGATCTAGGCCAGATGATGGTGTTTAGGAGCAAACTTCTTCCACCAGGAGTTCTTGATACCATCTGGTCCGGCAGCTGAGAAGTTCTTCGTGCCCATTAGTGCTTTCTTCACCTATTCGGCAGTAATTTGTGGACATTGTTCATGCGATGTCTTAAGGTTAACGCACAGCTGCTTGAAACGCATAATTTTCTCAGCGTCTTAATGCACTGGTTGTTGCGCTTCGGAAATCTCTCCCCAAAAAGTCTCTACATTCTCGGGCGTAGGCGGATTATTAACAGGAACAGGGGTATCGCTGGAAAGGCGCGATGCATCAGCGAGAAACTGCCGATTTTCCCAGACCCATCCATCCCTCTTTTGTACTCTTCTCCTTGCCACAGATCACACTCGTGTTTTCTCGCGAATCTGTTGCCTGATAGTTAGCACTTTTGACTTGTTCAATGTGTGACGATGGATCCTCAGTTGAAACTTTTCGAGTCCCAGTATCTCGTTGCGTTGCACTGTGTATCAGCCATTATCGCGCATGCGCACTTTGAAACAGCAACTTCGCACACGAGTTGAGAATCGTAAAATCGTAAAATCGGTGGTGCCATCTGGAAGAGCAGCATTCACTCTAGTCAAGGGCTACGAAGTGACGCGTCACTGGAGGTTTTCTACGTAAATTACATAAGTGACGTTATTTACATAGAAAACTGTAGAAGACTAATAAATTACATGGTGAATAGTGTTCTTAAGTCTTTAAGTGCTCGAAGAAATGTTCACGAGTATGAGAGTGTGCTCGAGAATTTGCTCGACCTTTATGTGCTTTGAGAATTTAATAAGCATTTTGGAGCATTTCGAGATAGGAATAAAAGAATCGTATTTTCGATTTTTATTAACTTTCAAAGCAGAAAATTGTTCCTGCTTACATTTTACGTTTTATTTTAAATCGTAATCGCTTAAATAGCTGAAGTTATCAAAAATCACTCAAATAATAATTACAGCATTTAAATTCCGTGCAAAAACATATCGCCTCAAACTAGAATGGGCGCTAAATTCAAATGATAAAAGAAGTCTGAGTAATACAGGTATAAAAGATATTAATAGCAACGTTTAATTATCCACTTATGAGCGGCTGAATTTCAAGCAACTAACACAAAAATCTGAACATGTATACAATTTCTCGAGTTTATTTTAAATAATATTTTTTCAGTTCTTGTATAATACATATCTAGATTGGTGAATTAATTAACTTTCTTGATGAAAATTCATATTTTCGCCTTCGAAATTCGACATTTTTGAAGAACATTCGTCTTTTTGGCTTGAAGTTTCAATATTTTGGTGAAAAAGTTAACTATTTGGTTGAAAGTTGAAGTGTTTGATTGAAATAAACTTTTTGGTTGAAAATCGATATTTAACGAATAATCCAACCCTTTTGTTGAAAATTCGTCTTTTTGATTCAAAAATTCATCCCTTTTAATGAAAAATTGCATCTTTCTTGGTTGAAAATACAAGTGATGGTTACCACATCACTTCGCTTTGGTTGAGATTTCAACTATTTTCTTGAAAATTCATCTATTTGGTTGAAAATTCAACTATTTAGTTGAAAATGAACTTTTCCTTTAGAAATTCATATTTTCTGGTTTCAAATTCAACTGCTTTGTAGAATATTCGTCTTTTCGGACTGAAATTTTAATCGTTTGATTGAAAATTACGTGTTTGGTTGAAAATTCCCCATTTTTGTTGGGAATTCTTTTTTTTTGTTGAGGATTCAACTATTTTGATAAAAATTCTTCTATTTGATTTAAAATAAACTTTCTCCTCAAAATTCATGTATTCGGTCTTCAATACAAATATTTTGTGGAATGTTCTTGTTTCAGCTTGAAAGTTTAATAGTTCGGTAAATAAATCAACTGTTTGGTCGAAAATTTGAGAGTTTGGTTGAAAATTGAAGTCTTTGTTAAAAAAATTTTATTTTTGTTTCGAAAATTCAACCCTTCTCATGGAAGTTCTTTTTTTTGTTGGAAAAATTATCTCTTTTGGTAGAAAATTCATCTTTGTTGGTTAGAAATGTAGCTGTTTGGTAGCAAATTAATCTGTTGTGGTTGAGAATTCAAACATTTTTTCAAAATTCATATATTTGGTTGAAAAATAGTTTTTTGTTGGAAATTTATATTTTCGGTTCAAAATTCAACTGTTTTGTAAAATATTCATCTTTCGTGCTTGAAATTTTGATAGTTTGGTAGAAAATTCAACTATTTGGTTGAAAACTCACATTTTCTTATTAAAAATCCAACAGTTTTGTTCAAAATTCAACTATTTTGCTGACAATTCGACTATTCATGCTAATTAAACGCGAATAATTGTACTTGAAATCTGTTAAATTCATTCAAATTACTTTATGAATGAATTATCTCTGAAATCTGCTTGAATTCCTCCAAATTCACATGAATTCTCTAAAATTCACTCAAAGTTTCTCGAATTCTCTAACATACTCTTGAATTCTCTCTAATCCCGTTTAATCCCCTTAAATTCTCTTGAATCACCCTGAATTCGCGTAGATACCTCTGAGCTCTAGTGAGTTCGCTAGAGTTTCATTGAATTTCGTCGAATTCTATTAAATTCTTCATAATTTTCTCGAATTCATTTAAGTCCTCTTGAATGCGCCTGAAGTCGCTGAAATTCCCTTGAATGCAGGTGATTCCTCTTCAATTTGCTAGAATTCAATTTAAATTCAGCTTTCGGGATAATTTCAATGAGTTTAACAGAATTCGAGTTCAATTATTTGTCTTGGATAAGCCTAAGCAGTCCAATTCCAAGCGGAAGACAAAGATATGGTTTCTAATCATGTGAAGGGTGGAAATTCAGAACCAGGTAAGTGCCATTTCTTTCGTCTGTCGTAAATTAATTTTCGATATCTGGATTATCGGAAAAGATAGTGCGAAGCAAGTAGATTTGTACCTTTATAGCAAAAAATGATTCAAATATTGTTTACCCCACCTAAGTGATCTTAAGATTTCAAAATATCGAATTAAATCGACTTTTTCTGTATTCTCTTAGAGATACGGCAATTTTCCCAACCATTCGATCATGAAAAGTCTGATATACGTTAAGAAGAATGTATTTTAAATAAGTTACACAAATAATGTATGAAGAATATCGAAATTGAAATCATTTTTATTGACTTTGAATCACAAGAAAATTAGTTTAAATTTAGTCCTCTTATTTAATTTTTGAACCGAAGTCATTTGCAGTTTCAACAATGGGAAAAATCTCAACAATTTTATTATTCTACTTTTTTAGAAGAAGAATTCATTTCAGTTTTGACTATCTAATCACGCGTATGTTATAAGAGAGCTGAAAGACCCAAATTTCAAATAGCAATCCTTTTTCGCATTAAACTCAGCAAGACGTGATCTGTGATTTGTTAGTGGTTTGAGTTTATGAAAATGGATTTGCTCAGCGAATGTCCAATTATTGGAAAGTACAGTGAGCTGAGTAACCGAAGATTATCTACACGCTTGGATGTCACGAAATGCTAATTTTTCGAATGCGAAAAAATTCTAGCTGAAGAAGAATCTAAAAGATAACCAAGTTTTTCTGATATTTCGCATTTGGTTGTTAGAAGGCTGCAGGATATATGGAATGAAACTTCCATCCCAATTTTGACAGAAGCAAGAATCGCAAAGATTTCCAAAACAGATCAAGATGAGTTGAAGAAATTGAAATAGTCGCATGAAAAGATGAAGATGAATCCTGGTACAAAAACAAATTGAATGCGTTTTGTGCAAATCAAAGTTACTTGATTTTATGGCCTGTAAGTGTGATAATGGCTCATGCACTTGTGAGACAGACCTCTCTGAAGCTGCCAGAGAGTTTTTCTTAAATCAGCGATCTTCCAGGCGATTGAGAAAATCATTTACGTCTCTTTCGAATATCGATTCAGAACAATCAGATCATTATGTAGTACAATCGAAGCTTTTGACGAATGATGTACTTCAAAATCAAAGTGAAGAAGTTATCCAAAGAAATTGTTAGAAGGTGAAAATTGAAGGTGAAAGATCTTACTGTGGCTCGATCATGGATGACAATGTAAACGACGATTACCAGCCCGCGGAAGAAAATGTTCAGGGTGCATGGGTCCCTTATTGGAATAAATTTACAGATCAGACGAGATTAACCTGTCCAACATTTTCAAAAGTTTGCGACAGATACGGCATCGGATGCTGGTCTGCTGCTTCACTTGCTTCGTCGATTTAAGACGACGTAAGTCCATTCCGAAAGTAAAAGGTTTAGTTTTTGAGAAGAATGAACTGCATCGAGACAGCACGAAAACTCGTCAACAACTTCAAAAAAAAAAACAGCTCTCGTTGGCTTCAGAAATGAGGACTTTCCACCTCGATGGCAGAAAAGACGAAACAAAAGTAATTGATGAAACAATTAAAGGAAAGACACGGCAAACAACAAAACGAGAAGGGAATATTTTTCTCATTCAGGAACCAGGAAGTACTTATTCAGGACACATATCCTCTTCTTCTCCAGATGCAAAAACGATTGTACATGATATCCTTTAGTTTCTCTTTGACAAAGAAATTAATACCTCCAATCTAAATTGTATGGGTTGTGACGGCTTTCCTACGAACACTGGTAAACACGCAGGCATAAATCGTTTGCAAGAATCGGAATTGGGTAAACCACTACAATGGAGTGTCTCTCAGCTTCATGGTAATGAGCTGCCATTTGAAGCTTTGTTAATGAAACTTGATGAATGAGCTTTTGTTCGTAACGATCTTTTTGGTCGAATCGGAAAAAGCTTAGCTTCTTGTAAAGAACTTTCAGTTGTAAACTTGGATGCTGTTGACAGCTTCATTCTACTGTAGTTGACACGCGTGTTCTCAGTTTTGGTCAACAGTACCTGCTAGATAATTGAATGCTATCAAGGAAGGAGAATGTTCTGAAGATCATGCTCAAAAAAGTCCAGGGAAATTATCGCACGCCAAATGGTTGACTAGCCTGAGTAGAAGTCTTCGAACTTAGATTGGGACAGAGAATCCATGATTTGAGTAAAGAGTTTTAGTTCATTTCATCATGAGAGTATATGTCCCAATGTGGTTCAAAATTAAGTATCAACCATCTTTTGAAGGCGCCCAGACAGATCTCTGGAAACGCATTTCTTTTAGTGCGTACCTGAAGGAAGATCTCGCTGAATGTATTCAAAAAGTGATACAAAATAATGACTACTTTGCTCACACAAAAAAATCTTCTTCTCGCTATGCTATGTGACGAGAGGCAGAAAATCAGCAAGCTCGCGTTGTCACGAATAATTTCTTCGAGACATTCAACTGGGAAATAAAAATTAAAGAAATTCAAGGCTCTTTTGTTGGATTTTGATGCAGAAGACTACACTGAACTCATCGACTGGAAGAAGAGAAAAATTTCGGAACCGTCAGTAACGAGATTGATGACGATTGAAAGTCTCACCGAATTCACAACGAAGGACGTAACTCATCTCATTTCCAAAGACATTTTTCATCTTTCATGCCATAATCAAGCATTGAAAAGGTTTGTGAAAGAAGTCACATCCAAATCTTGGCAAGCTTACTCCTCTGACGTTGGAGATGAATTCATCCGATCAAGATTCGAAAGTCGGAAAAGCTTGCCCATTTTTCGAATGAAAGAAAATTCTGCTTCGTATTTAAAATTGGACGACTCAATTGAAACTAATGTCAGAAATCAGCATAAAAATGATAATCTGATAATTTATTGACATTATAGCAAGCTAATATATGTTCCGAATATTTTTTTATTTGATTGTATTCAGAATATATTTTAAGAAATATATAATACTCGTATAATGGTCACGTGGTCGATGAAAGTGATGTAATCCTAAGAACATACAGAAAAAAATTGAATTCTGAGAATTTTTTCAATCCTCTACGTCATTCCGGCCGGATAGCGTAAGCGGATGAGCGTAAGAACAATCGAGAACATTTTCACTTTATTGAGACAGCGAAAATTAATTTTGTTACGAAATAAAGAGAAGTATATCACTTTTAGATATTTTATTGTAATTCAAAATCAATGAAAATGATTTTGATGTCAACTTTTTTATATATCATTGTTGCAACATATTAAAAATATATTTCCGTTAACGTATGATACACATTGTATAGTCGAATAGTCGAGAAATTGACCGTAACTCTGAGTGAATAGCGAAAAAGTCGACTTTTTCGAGTTTTTGAAATTTCAAAGTCACCTTGGGAAAGTAGAGAATATTTAAACGAAATTATCGCTATACGGGTATAAATCGCCTTGCCTTGAAATATTTTTATCGATGAATTAGGTCTAAAAAAAATTTTTTTGTATTCAAATTTGGAGAAATGCTTCGCTTTTTGTGATTTTTAGCTATATCTACGATGAAGTCTTTTTGACTCTCAAAAGAAAGTTTTCATCGCTATCAGCACTTCGCGCAAATAACTTTTTTTTACGATACGTCCTATTAGGTAACAAAGAGTTACGGAGGGAAGAAGGACAGGAGAAAGATAGGATAATTCTCACAATATTCACATTAAGTTCCGATCCCTATCCGTGATCAGGACTTATAATGTTACACATTACCTAATTTGAAGAAAAAAATTCATTCATACTACAATTTAACAAAAAGATGTCATTTGAATTGAATTTCGGTTCCTCTACGTGATCGATATGTCTGATATTATATTAATTTGAAAATCATTAAAATTGAAAATGAATTGAAAAAATCTGGAATGTTATTGATTCTAGGTCAATTACATTATAACGTGTCCAGGTAAGACTGATTCACATTGCCTCTCTGACGAGTGCAGTGAGTCAGACTAGGACGAAAAGCATTAGATTCCGTATTATTTGGAAAGCTTGATAATTATAATAATCCAAACAAAATTTTGAAAGAATGATAAGAATAAAATAAAAATTCTAGACCCTAATGCCAATTAAAAAAATTTTGTTGAAGGTATATGTTTCAGATCAATCTAGAAGTCGGGTGTTGCTTATTCAAACGACACACTCTTTCCACAACCCCGCACAAACACGGGTCGCTGATTAATCTCTTTAGCAATTACTCCAGATGAAGAGCTTCACAGAGCCATCGTATGTCACGATTCACAAATAAACACAAACTGACTAATCAATGCATCGTAAAATCCATACTATTTACCCCTACCACATTCACTAGGCAAAGCTCTCCACAAATGCCCATGCGTATACTGAGGAGGGCACCAGCCTGCCGCAGTTTGGCTTCTAAGATGGGAAGAAACCATTCATTGCTTTAGGTCCCTTGATCCAACCTATGCATAAATGTGATAAGAATTTTCAATCATAAATAAAACTTGAGAAGCCTTGAAACTTCCATAAATTTCCATTAGCTCGAAGAAAAAATTGCGCGACTTACAGAAACTTGAAAGATTTTCATAAATTTCCACTAATTTACAGAAGTTTCAAACATTTTCCAAACATTCCATGAATGTCCGAAAATTTCCGGTAATTTCCCAGAAATCGTAAATTCCCGCTACCTTGTTTTAGCTACATAAGATACTGCGTTTCATTAAAATGATTAACTACACGTACAGAATATATCAACATAAACGCGTTTAAATAACTGGAAGAACATATAGTAAGAGTTTGGTATGGTAAATGTTCTTTGATTTCACGTCAGAGAAAACAGTAGTAATAATTAGATCGTAACAGAAAGGTTCTTTCTTTATTAATGTAACTGTAAGAACATTTAACAACATTAACGGTAGGAACTAACTTAGACTACGATTTCTTTGGAACTTTTTGCATTGAGAGAAGGGTCACATGTTTGTACCCAAAAAAGATGACGATGAGGAAAGTCTTTGTCAAATTTATGAAACTTTGAGAATATTGCACGTAAATCTACGATCTTGTTTTTTTTTGAAAAGCAAAAAGATTAGTTTTCAGATAATTATGTTATTATTCGGGAATAAGTATACATGAAAAAGTATTACATAATTTTTATATTCGTATTGTCTATCTCGCCATTAATCTTCACGTAAGTAGAGATTTCCTTATTATGGAAGAAGTTGAACTCCCACCACGTATCCATTACGTAATTCGAACACAGTGAACCGTAAGCGCTGTTGATTACGCTCATAATGTTTAATATCCCATTTCCGGCACTCATCATCAGACGGAATTATATTTCTCTCTTCACAAAGGAGTTCGGTCACTCTTCTATTTTCATCTTCAAAGACACCAATTGTTCTCCCCCCATAAATGATAGTCCTAGCTGGTCGCCGCGAAAATGGACCTTCTTCGTGGAAAAAACAGAAAGATTTTTGGTTCAAAATAAGGTTAAAAATAAATCTTAAAATTAAACACTGAACAACTTTATTTGCCGAAGCTGAAAAGACGGCTCAATTTTGGCTTAATATAGGCAGCTTATAGTTCGCTGATGTTACGGGGCTAATCTCAGCCTTAATCGGCTGTTAAAATTCGCCAAGTCGATTAAAACGCTGAGACTAGCCTGACTGTTCAATGCCCAGATTTGGCAAATATTGAGTCATGTTTTCTACTTCAGCAATTCGTACTTGGTATCATGTTCCATTCTTCTGCATTTTCGAGTGCATAAATGTAATTTTCTGGTCCGTAAGTGCGCACTAAAAAAAATAAATTATGTGCATGTTCCATATAGACTTCACTACCGTAACGTCTGCGTTGTCTGATATTTGGAATTGCACCTAATGTTATAAAATTTATTTCGTCCACTATTCCATCAGCATACCACACTCCAACTCGTCTGTCATCATAATCGAAAGTGTCATCTGGTGGACGGGCAGCATATAATTCTGTGAAATAGAAATTAGGATTTGTTATGTAGAAAATATTTATAATCAAGAAAAAAATTTGTGAGCCTTTTCCGGTACGAAAAACACAGAAACATTAAGAATCGATCTCAGATCTAAACACTGATCAATACTGAATTGAAGTTATAAAAATCAAACTTGATAGAAAAAACCGGAAATTTACGCGACGCAATCCATGGAGTCTAATCCTCAATTTGAACTATTCAAAATTTGAGAATCTTAACAATTTCCCGGGATATGGCTAAAAATGTTGAAGTGTGTCCTCGTCGAATTTCAGGCAGCTTGAACAACGGCAGCAGTGCTCGCCGACAGACAATCGACTCAGGCACGCTTGGACAGTTCTTGTAATTCCTCGAAAAACCGTGAGAATTTTTTAAGTTTTGATCACCTACTCTAAAGATCAGATTTTAATGATTGTGTTCTGTAAAGTTCTGATTTTCTTCGTAAGCTACCTAAGTCATATCACGAGTTAAGGTTGAGGTGCGAAATCCGAGATATTCTCGGCGATCACTGCTCCACAGTGGGGCAATAACTCTTTTTCTAGACAAATCAGTCAAAGTTTTTTTCTTTAATAAAAGATTTCACTTTTTTGTAGCTAGTCATATTTATGTAAATTTAGAATATCATGTAATCAGTAAAGACGCTCCTCACACATAGTATCTAGCAGGATACTTATATTTTTGAAAATTAGACGGAATTCCCAAGAGCTTTAGGAAATATAATGATATTTTCTTAAGAACACATCAAATCAATCCCTTATTTTCATCTCAAGAATGATGTTATCAAGAAAAGTTTGCCGTTCGATGATAATTTTTATTTTTATAAAAAAATTTCGAACGAATTCTCTTATTAAGAAATTTTAAAGGTAGAAAATTGTTTGGCCCAGTCATTTCGCATCTTGGCAAGAATGACACAATAGATTGCCATTAAACAACATTATTATCATCTTTTTCAGCATTTTCTAGTAAGAAATTCAGAGTTCTTCATAGATATTAACAGAAGCACCGGACGCATTCTCAGGTTGCGTATGGAGGGTCCCTGTGCCGAGGGCTTCTGCTGAATACGGTTACAAGAGTTGATAAGCTGTCGCGGACAATCGTCCAGGTATGCTACCGGAGGAAAAGCCCCCAAGCTAAGGCGTGAAAAACTGTGCAGAAAGCTGAATGACACCTGGGTAAGGTATCTTTTACGGTGTCTCTGGGATAGCGGGTGACCTCCTAGAGTATCAGCCTGACCCTTGCATGCGGGGCTCTACGAGGGTGAACAAAACCTTTCTCTAGCTTCTCGCGAGACCAACTATGACAACATCAAACCCAGTTGTGAAAGCCGTTCAAGATGATCGGAAGCGCAGATCAACCGACAATGGGTCGGTGAACAGTGCCGATCACCCTGAAGTTAGGAGTTTCTGTCAATAATCCGCCTACGTCCGAAAAGGTAGGGACTTTTTGGAGAAAGATTTACAAAGTTCAACACCCATTGCATGAAGACACTGAGAACATCATGCGTTTTAAAAATCTGTGTAACAACCTTATAACGGCGTAGCAAGCTGTCGGGAAAACTTGCTAATTGACAGAAGCGTCTGCAAAGACGCTGCACCCTACAATCGCAGTCTGTCGATAGCCTGGATCATCAGAAATCTTTTAATTCAGCCTCCTATACACTCATCATCCATCTGTTAGAAAGCTTGAAGGTTCATCTGCACATATTGGGATGCACAGAAAAATTGATGGCCCTTTAGAAAACCAGATCTACTATCTCATTCAGAAAACATCGTGTGACAACTAACTTCACCACCTTCCAAAGGGGCGTCTTTCAGGGTGACACCATGAGCCCTCTTTTCTGTTGCATCATACTTTTGCCACTATCTCTCGCACTACGCAGTCCTCATGGGTACTTCTGCGGAAGATTTGAGAATCGTGAACATAATGTCACTCATATATTTTGTATGGATGACTTAAGGATCCATGCTTCTGGGACATGGTCAGGAACAACGAGATGATGGACAAATAAGCGTTCCTCTACAAAGCCGGGGAGCAGGTGGCTGAGACCTTTGGCCTGACATTAGAAGTGAGGAAAGTGCATTAATTTATCTAGATACCTTACTTCTAAAAGCCTGAGTAAAGAAAGCAGAGGCAAACAACTTCCTCGAACAGCCCCACGACAAAGAAATGAACGAAACCTTTTACAGAAAAGCAAAAGATCAGTCCTTGTCGATGTTGTTAACGTTTGCTACCCCTAAATCATCTGGATTAAATTCAGGCACAAGGAGTTTCATTTGTGAGGCGTGCCCATGGGTGTGATCTACCGTGGTGCTACTGGGAGCTTTCATTTGAGAAAGAAAATTCAAAATCGGTGGAGAAATACGGCCTCTGGAACTTTTTTAACTACAATATTTCATTTTGCCGCACTGTGCGACAGCGGTGAATGTAGACTGAAGCTAGACGCAGACATGCTGAGATAATTTTGTTCATATCTCGGGAACTTGTGAAGATTTCTTGAGTTTTATTAGCCTAAATTAAAGATCAGATTTCAAAGATTGCATCCTGCGCATTTCAGATTTTTGCTGTCAATTTCCTACGTTAGGACAGAAATTGGATTTGAGGTTATTGTTGAGAGCAATTGGTTAAGCAAATTTCAATCATGTTATGTATTCATAAATGAAACGCCACTGTTATCACGGAACTAACAGACAATTATTTAGCAATGACATCTTGCTTTATATGCATTACACTTTATCACTGTTCAAACAAACTTAATCAGCAAATGCAATATCTGACTATTTATGTTTTCTAGGTATTTTTGAATAAATTCAAGTGTTTGTTAAAAAATAATACACTTCGAAAGTCAAAAATTATATTTTTTTATTCACGTTATTAAATGAAAAAGGGTGCAATTTTTTTTTTTAAAATCACTCTCAACAGTTTATTGTCAAATTTTGTTTAAATTCATGCTTAGAAAATCTGCCCGCTTCGCGGGCTCATTCTCATCATGTACTTCGCGTTCCGAAGTATTTGATCCACCGGCCTTGAGAAATACATTCTCATCATAATATTCGCACTTCGCGCTCAATTTTCTGCGCTCAGCGTATGATGTATACAAATAAATTGTCAAAAGGATGATTAAAAAATTATCTAGATGATTGACGATTGGTCCTATAAAGAAATATTCAGCGGTAAATTTGTTTAACTTTTTAAAAGCGCAAATTCTACTCTTCTGACTTTCTTCCTTATCTCGCGTCGTTTGCTCAAAAATTTAAATTTAAATATTCCAATATCATTTTTTATACTTAGAAAACAAACTATGCCTCCCACCAAAATATATTAAGAGGAAAGCTCACAGGTCTTCGTGAAAGCAACGATTTAAATATACGATCTTTTTTCGTTTCTCGCGATATTTGGCTTAAAATTTGATTTTCGATTATTCAAGGAATTCCAAAAAGTTGTTATAACAATTTTGTAGGGCTTTCAAAGAGCAATGTTTTTCTTCTCCTGACTCTTTCATATATCGTGCATTGTTTAGCTTCAAATTTTCATTTTCGTTTCTTTTTTGGAATTTTCTGAATGCTATCACTTTCATAATTTCCTTTCAATCGAGAAAAACATGAGGATAAATTGTTCGTCTTTCTGAGTACTGCGAATAGCCGTGCATATAATTTCTGAATGTTAAAAAAAATGGCCCCAACAATTTTGAAAATGTTCCAACTCTTTGAATTTTCATCCAATTGGTTGGCTAAGGGACTTCACCTTTAGTTTTTGACACTGAAAGAGTGCACCAAAGGACATTCCAAAGGATTAATTCTTTCGAAAGTTATCATGCTCACAGACATACATACATACAGACATGCAGCGAGACAGACACATTCGTAAAAACCTGTTTTTCTGGTTCAGAGCATCTCAAAACGTGGACACTTGACAAAAACGGGGAGTGTCAAATTCTACACAAATTTAACACCTTTTCTGATGAGAGTGTAAAAAATCGTTCAAATCGGAAGAAAAGTGTCTTTTGAAATTCAACTTGCCCACGGGTGTTCTTTTTTGCCCTCCTGTGCGCCGCACTTTGCGACAGCGGTGATTGCCGACTGAAACTCGTCGCAAACACGCTTGAACATTTTTGGTCATATTTCAGGAACCCGTACAGATTCTTTAATTTTCGTGGGCCCAAACTAAAGATCAGATTTTGAAGATTGCATTTTGTGAATTTCAAATTTTAGGTAAAAATTACCTACGGCGGCACAAAAATTGCATTTGTGGTGCAAAATTCGAGAATTTCTAGACGTTTGAAAAAAAAACTTCCAACTTGATATATATTCTTCAAAATATTCAGAGAAATTTCTACTAGAAATCTTTGACGTGGAATTTCATGAGCTTCTCAACTCTACAAATTTCTTCTTCTCTATAAATTTATTTCCGACTGAGTTATCGTGTTTCGAAGTCATGAGTGATGCTTGATATCGCTTGCGCTAAGCGTATATATTATTTCCGTCGGAAGTGTAGTAATTCAGATTTGAAAGTCCAAAGTAGAAAACGTCAAGAGCAACATGAAATATAAATCGAAGCGCTTTAGTGTCCAACTATTTCGATCTGGAAGGTTTCAATAATTGGGTATTTTGAAACTCAGCTAAAGATTCCAGATCTTTTCCCAAAACATGTAATATTTCATATTCACAGTGAGATTTATATCATATTGGGTACACTTACCACAAAAGTTAATGAAAATCACGAAAGTAAGAAAGAAAAATCCAAGAAGGATCTTCATATTTTCTTCTTAGATTTCGTAGAAAATAACTGACAAATTTGAAGTTTGCACAGTGCCATATATAGTAATCGCTCTCTAAATATTCAACTTTTATATCACACAAGGAAACCTTCAGACTAATTCGAATTTACAATGTGTACAGAGTACATGGAAAAAGCAGGAGAATATCTCCTAAGACAGTGCAAATTATAAAAATTCAATAAAACATTTCATAGAGCCTGTGATGTCTCCTTATGAATAATTTTTCTGTTATCAACGAAATTCATCAAAAAATGTCCGCTCTAGATATCCCGGATGAAATAAATACCGTTGTTCCAATGGAATCAACCACAAATTATGAAATTACACCCAATCATTATATTTTCAGTCATTCTAGATTTTCTTACAGTTGTTCACAGAAAATCGATCAAAAATGCAGTAGATGGCTTTTTTTACCTACAAACCTTGGTCTTTCAGAATCACACACAGCAAAGAACTAATATTTGGAATTTGATAGGAGTTGTCTTTCAGAACTTTCAATTTATAAATATATGAAGACATATGAACTTCGGTAAACACAGGATTCCCCTTGGCTCTGTCCTTCCTGTAAGCATAGCCTCAGGATGGGTGTCGCCTGTCGGCAATCCCGGGCTTGTCTTAATTGCTGACGGTGCTTCGTCCAAATCCAGTTTTTCATAGTCATGCCGATGCAGCAAGAAGCTAGTTCTAGAGCTGGTTCCGGGCCATATATTCACTTACTGCACAGCTCCTCGCCAGCTAGTCTGCTTTCAAGTTATCCCTGATTCCTGTATGACCAGAAACCTATATAAAGGTCACGTTATTTTCTTCTGCCAGTTGGTTTAATGCTTTTTTGTATTTCCCACCAGCCCTGATGTTATGTCTGGTTTTCCAACGGTAGTTGATGTCGCGTGGCTGTCTGAGCAGATTGTAATCTACCTGCCAGCCGCGTCTTCTTCTATGAGTATCTCAGCGCAGCGGAGGACAGCCAAGTCCCCCGCGTGACAGAAGAGGGCATGTCGTCCGAGAAGGATTTTCATCCTTCCCTCTTCATGCACCGTATTGAATTCCTGCTGCAGACCCACTTCTCCTATGGATCCATCTGTGTAACAGATTCACTCCTGAAGGAGCGGGGAAACATTTGCTTTCCACATATCCCTATTTGAGATGAAAACGTGAAAAAATATGTTGAAGTTCAAGCGTTTTATCATTCTGTCCTGCCTCATTCCTAGACATGGCAGCGTACTTATGTCACTTAAAAACCCATTGTGTTTAGTCCCCTAAGTCCATATGTCTACTCTTGCCAGTCGGCTCATCGCATCAGGCGCTTCGCTGCTCATCGCTACGTGTGAGAGCTCTTCACAAAGTATGTAGCTCATCGCTGCCGTGGGCGGAGTACTCATTGCTCTTATCAACCACCTAAGAGCTAAAGTTCGCAATCGTCTTAGTCTGTCCTGCATCATTTTGAGTGTTGCCCTTGGCCAGCAAACCACGGCCGCGTGTACGAACCTCGGTTTCAGAACAGCAGAGTAGAGTCAGTCGATCATTTTAGGCTCTAAACCCTATGTGAGACCAAAAGCTCTTCTACTTATCCAAAATGGAATAAACGATTTTCAGCATTGCGTAGAGCTGACTTTTTTAGACTCATAAATGTGTCCGGATGAGCCTCCTGGCTGAGATTACAAAGGCATCCTCATATCCTTCATTCAGCTGCCGAAGGAGGCCGTCGACTACAATGCACCGCAGAAGGAGTGACAAAACACCCCCTAAGAGCATCTCCGCGGTACTACCCACCTAACTAGACCTTCAGCCTAACTAGATTTGGGACACTTCCAATGCAGCATGCTCCCCATCCAGCTTACTAGCCGGCTTTGCACACCGCACCTCAAAGCCACCCGGCAGATGACTTCCAAAGATGTATTGCTGCAGACACTATCTATATCCAAGAAGGTTCCAACAGTGTACCTCCCTCTCCCTATTCAAGCTGCTGCTTCAATTTTGTTACAACAGCATGGAGCGCAATTTTAACAGAGCAGCCTGCCTGAAAGGCGTGCTGCCCTCTATGCAGTGGAGAGTCTTAGAGCACCTCATCCCTGATATATCTTTTGACAAGCGTATAACATTTCTGAAATAAAAGACGTCAGACTGTTCGGCCTAAAATCTTGAGCAGCAGTGTAGCCCTCCTCCCCAGGTTTGAGAATGAAGACCACCCTACCATCTTTCTACGCTGATGGCACGTGCTTGAGAGTTTCAGTTGCCCCAAATACTTTGGTTAGTGGGAGGACGACGCTGTCAATACCCTTCTGTAAGAGTATTGGGTAAACGCAATCTGCCTCTGGTGACTTCAAGGGGCAGGAGGACCCGATGGTCCATACTACCTTCTTAATATCCACGAACCTTGTAGCGGAATGCCAGTCGGCCTTTTTCCTCTCCTAGCCCCAACATTCCTTCTCTCGGTCGGTTTGCGTTCACTGATAACCTGGAAAGTGAACTTCCATCGGGTAATTCAGGGTTTCTTCTTCGTCTTTGGCAAACTCGCTGTCTTCAAGTCTCATCAGCCCAAGGCAAGCCTCCGTATCTTTTGCCAGGATCTTCTGAAGCCTCGCTGCCTCTGAAACGCCTTAAGCTTCCTCGCAGGAGCACCTCCAGTTTCCCTGTCTATACATTCTGATGTTCTTCTTGCATTTATTCCGAGCCATCTTGTAATTGCCCCAGTCTGAGGACAGTTTGGTTCTGCTTGCCCTATTATGCATCGCTCTAGTTTTTTCATGGGGCTCCTCAAGGTGAGTGTTCCATATTCGGTTGCTTTCTTATTCTTGATTGTACTTGTGGGGCAAATGTTCTCATATGATGTGATCAGAGCCATCTGCAAAAAATCCGCAGCGTGCTATAACTAATCCATGAAACCATGTCTCCTGGGAAATGACACGAGCCCCACTTCGAGTTTCTTCTTGTATGAGTCCCAAAGTATATTCCTGGGATTTTCGATCTTCGAAATCGCTGGTTTTCTTCTTTCTCAAGAGAGGCTCCTCGTCGGAGACTCTCCTGCCCACTACCTTGCTCCTAAGTTCTTCCGAGCATAAAGTCAAATCGAGAACCTCACTTCTGTTCTTGTTCCGGAATGTAGGAGTATTACAGTTGGCAGTGCTGATCTCACCCTTGAGCCTCACGTTAATAACGGTGAGATCCCTGGAGCAGAACTCAGGTAACAAGATAGCATCCATACCCTCGACGACTATACATGCCTTCGGTGGTTTTTCACGTGGCTCCTTATATATGGAGCCACACTATCCCCAGCCACTCATTCTTTCTCGATACAACAAGGGTACCTATATTTGGGCTATGCCCTACACCTTACGGAGCACTGATGGGTAACACTAAAGAAAATCCTTCTTGCCCCTAGATAGAGTCTGGAGTCTGGAGCCGCAAGGGCACTGATATCACCTCCAGCGATACTAAGGTCAAGAATCCAGCCCATCTCCGTCAGCCTATTTGACTGCCTATTGCCGTTTGCCCTCCAACGCGTCGTTCGTAGGGTGACACTTTGTAAACTTAGGCTTCTGAGAACGACCGCTGGATCCTCTGGGGTACCGGGGATGAATGCGGTCACTTTTCGGGACCTTGCAGGCACTCAGTCACAAGAATTATTTCCCAAAACGTTTTCGTTTCAATTAATATTTGTACAACATTTCGAGGGGTGAGAACATGAAATTTCGAAAAAAAAGAAATTTGCAATACACTTTTGGACCACTCCAATGGACACATTACCTTATGACCATTTAGCTGCTCATTTTGGATATGATTTTACACTTATAGAATAAATGTCTAGCAACAAGTTGGTAGTTGGGTGTATACTTCAAACAATGATAAATGCAAATAATAAAATGGCAGCGTATAGAATTGACACTTTGGTTGACGGAAGGCATGCCCCCGGAAAAGTTTCAGCCGATGAATGGAAACTTGTTGTTGGGAATGCTAGAGGTGTAAGTGATCTGAAGGAAAGGGAATAGCGGGATATAAGGCGTATGAGGAAGCTAGAGATTTTGTGTGTACCGGAAGCAAGGAAGAAGGGATGTGGGATAAGAAAACTAGAACATGGAATGTGTATCTCCTAGATTTTAATAGGTTGGGAAGAAAGTGAGAATCAAAAAGCTATGTACTATAACATGCTACGCTTTAGTTGAGGATGAAAGAAGTTATGCGAAAGGTACCTTCAGGCTCTTGTTAAATAATTTTATGGATACTTGCGATCCTGGGAAAAGAATCATACAACAGATATAAATGGCTGGGTTGGTATGCAAGGAGAGGGTATAGAGGCATTATCAATAGTACGTCTGAAGTGTTCGCTGCTGCGGTTGTAGGAAGAAAGACTGGACATACTTGGTGGAATGACGAAATACGCGTGAATGTTAACTAGGAAAACCAGGCGTACATGCGAAAGCTGAAAACTAAAGTTTTCAGCAATGATGAGAGAACTAGACTAGAAAATTATTACAGGGATAGAAACAGAAAAGTATACACCTCAAGGAACATTTTGGCGTATCTTACGTCTCAATCGGTGGTCAACCTCGGGAAACGCCTAGGAGGTAGTAGACCCTCTACTATAGTAGTAATCATATGTTAACATTATTATTGCCGAATTGAGTTCAAAAATAATTCTTGAAATTTGATTGTCTTTTTTTCACTCGTCCGTGCCTAAGGATGAAATAAAATAGGCAATCATTCTAAAATCAATAACTGAGTGATGAATATCCTAATAAAAGCGCATGAAAAACTGAAATACATTCTTACACTTTGAATAACTGCCAAAGGAGCAGGATTTCATTAATTAATAAATGATTCACGTCATGGATACTCTAACTATAACTGATTGCAACGGTCTAATTCTTCGTACGATTTCAAGAGTTTCAAAGTTGACTTTTTGGCAAGATATCGGAATTGGGCCTCCTGGCCCTCTGCTTATGGTAGGGCTGCACAGGCACTCATATTGGCATGATTTACAACTTCCACAGTTCACCCAGATCAAAAAGAATTACTCGCTTGAAAATAAAGAGAAGAAGAATTGAACTAATTAATTTTCCCTCAAATTTAGGGTTAAGAGGATTTTCATTTGTCTTAAAAATAATGTTATTACAGCAAACATTATCTCTTTGCGAAAAGCTTCACATAATGTTGCAGCCAAATAATTCTGTTTGTGTAGAAAAGTCTTTACAAAACAGGAAAGAGGGCCAAGCTTTTGTTTTGAGATGACTCTATCTGAGTGGAAGATAGAAAAAATATTTCACTTTTTATGGATTTATTAAAAACTTAATGTTTTTTTGCAGTTACGAACTAAGTTACAGGCGACAATAGCTCATTACCTTTCGCGTTGTAAAGGTACTGCTGAGATTCATAAATTTTCTTATAGTCTATGAAAGTTGTAAATATTCGTTCATACACCAGAATTATCGTTTATGGATCACGATTCAAGGATTATAGAATTGTTAATGCTTATTATTTGAGGGATTCTCTGAACTATGAGCTTGTGATTCAGAGCATCAATAACCGTTGCCCTTTTTTTAGTGGAGAATATCAGAATAGCGTCTGCTTGTACCTTTTTGAATTTCAACTCCGCATTAAATATTTCTTATCTAATCATCGAATTACGTGCGTTCTCTCATGCGAGTGTCGCTTTCAGTTATTTACTTTCAGTGATTGAATCCCTGGCAGAGATAAGGTTAGATAAGACAAAAATTTTATTTGAAACTGTGTCCATAGAACCTATTATTATTTCACATAACAAACTAGACAACGATTCAAATATGCTAAAGTCTTAAAAAAAAAATGCAGTATAACGGCTCTTTGTTGAAACAACGACATATCTGCCCAGGCCCCAATTAAAATTTATTTCACTATATTATCCAATAATTAAGTAAAGGAACTCGGACAGAATACATGGGAGGGTGGCTTATGGTTAATTTTACTGACACTAATTTTTCTCTGTAGTTCACAAAACTAGAAGAAATTTCCCAGAAGGACATGAATAAATTATGTCTAGTTTTTTTTGTACGTGGTAATTTTTCTCTTATTTGCATGTTTTTTTTATAAAATATTCTCTTTTGATCGCCTCTTTTGTCTCACGTTTTAATTTAATGCATAAAAATCCGAAAATGAATTATACAAGGTTGGATAAAATTCCAATTCAAACAAACGAGTTGTACAGTTGTAATAATTATCGTTTATGAAAAAGGCCATGTTAAAGCTTGAGATTATCTCAATTTCGCGACAATTAGTGCCTTATCTCTGAAATGGTGAATCTTTTTTTTGAATTCTCAAAAGATTAAATTTTTTCAAATTGTATGAGCAGCCTAATTCATATCTGATTTTTTGTTTCATAAATGGAGTATATATGCTAAATGACTTTTGTTGATTCTACGGTCAAGGTGGTTCAGAAATGTGTATTTAAATATGCAAAAGTTGTCTTTGTATATAATCTAAAAAAGGTTCAAGCTTTTCCTCGGAAATGGTATTACTTTTATTTGCTCAAATCCTTTTTGAAATGCTTTTTTGGAAGAAAAGTTTTCCTTGAAACATCTTCCTTGTCTCCAGATGTAAACGAATGTATTTTCTCTCTTCATGATGCAGCTTCGAACCTTTATAATATATTGGTTGGAATGAATACCATATATCGAATTTTATCATACAATTATACATTTTCCAGACATTTTCTCCAATATTTTCTAATTCTGTGAAATACTTTTCAGGTGACTATCAGGTCCTAAATATCTCATCTTCTAATGTCTATCATGTAACACCCTAAGCTTCAAGCTATCATATGTATGATGAAATTGGTGACAGAAAAGGACTTCGGTTCTTCGCTCGTATGCATTTCAAGCTTCAATAATTGTAGAGTCTGAAATCGTAGCTGATTTTTTTCCGCTATATCCCAAAATTATATTTTCTGTTTTCTCAATTTTTCCCAATTTATTCTCTTTCATTCTAATTCAAATCCAAACTACCCATAGTCAAACTCAAACCATCAACTTTTCTCGATTATTCAACATCATTTTCAAATAAAAATGATTTTGCATAGGACATAATGAAATTTTTGAAAATAGACGTTATTCGAGAGGATTTTGAGAAGATTTTCAATTTTTTTAAATGGTCAGTCGAGGAGAAAATACTTTTATTGGACATTGTATAATTGGGGCAAGACACACGTTACTAATTTTTTTTCATTCTACAAGAATATTAATGGAGAATGAAGTACTTTTATTCGACTCTGCAAAATTATTGAAGATCGACGCACATTACTCAATTTTTATCGATTCTTTAAGAGAATTGGTGACAGTAAAAGTACCTGCATTGGTCTTTGCAAAATTATTAAAGACTAACATAATTTTACATAATTTTTCAATAGGATTTGTGGAGGAGGGATTGAAAGTAATATTTTTTTTTTCGGTGGTAAAACGGCTGCTCTTATTAAAATTTCATTGCTAACAATAAGAAATATTAAATATTTCTAGCTTTGTGTGGTTTTTAATCCCTTTGACCCAAATTTTCTTTTCGCATGTATATTCGTTCATAAATATCTGACCTTCTAATGGCTATCATGTAAGCTACATCGATATCATGTTTAGTCATTCATATTATTATTATTTTCATTATTCTTCTTATTATTATATCATTAAGCCAAACCTTTTTTGGGGTAAGCGTAACTCGTTCGTTTCTGGTCTCATTTTACTACCGGGGATTGAAAAATTTCATGGTGAATTTGGGTACGGGATGTTTAGGAGGAGAAGAAATAAGATTTTGATCAATTTCCCAACGTCGCTTCGACGCTAGTCAATTGATTAATCTCTCGAGCAATCAACCCAGGTAAAGAGCTTCGCAAAGCCAGCATAATAACGGGAATAATTATAACAATCCACTAAAATAATCTCTTCACGTTGGGCCATTAGTATCCAAAATCTTTCGTTTCAGGCATCACTCTTCTTCTTATAAACAATTGCTCTCCATACATCCCTATCCTTACATACCTCTTTTCCTTCCGTTAAATCCATGCATCGTTTCATGCACGTTCTTGTATTTCTACGACTTCGAATATTCCTTCTTTTCAGAATCTCATCCAGGTCTCGCTACCATACAACACTGTGGGTGCAAGCACAGAGTTATACCATATATTGCAATTTTAGCTTTACTTGTAATATTTTTACTAGCACTTCATAAACCTTACTTATATTCGGCAGAAGGGACACTGGTCTGTAACTTGAAGGTAGCGTTTCGTCTTTATCTTTTTTTTTTAATTGGTACAACTTTGCCTATTTTCCATGACTTTGGTATATACAGATTATTTATCATATTATTAACGACAATGGTATATAGTCCCTGATTGTATTTGGTAGCAAATGCTTTAGTGCGATATTAGGTATTTTATCCGTACCTGAGGAGCGTTTGTTATTCTTTTTTTTTATATTATCATATAGTTAAAATTAATAGTTGACGTTTCAGAGTTTAACGCGTTTACAACCTCTAGCTTGATAGGCTCGATTTTTCAATTTAATGCCTGATTGGAAATAGACTCAATCAGCTTGCAGACGCTTCAAACTTGGTGGGCTGATTTAGAACCAATCTATTCAGAATATTCCATTTTTTAAAAAAGAAAAAGGTGATAATCGAAACCAATAACACATTTCTAAAAAATGGCTAACTCCATCAAATTTGTAAACTATATTTAAGTGAAATAGATATCTTTTAGTTAATTGAGTTAACCATTAACACCTCAATTAAAAGAAATCTTGAATATTCATAGGCAACCCTGCAGATTGAAACAAATCCTTGCTTAATGTCTCTCTCTTAAAATTTTTTAAAGATCGAAATGAAATCTACTTTCTTATAAAAATTTTTTGTGTACTGAGAAAGGAGCACCCAAAAAGTTCATTAATAAAAATTAGATTTCGAGACTACCCGCTTTTCCGGCTCATTAGAGACAGAAGTACAATAAATATACAAAAAAGAAAAAAGAGGGAGAAAAAAAAGTCAACCAAAACCAACCTCACACTCTTTCTTTTTCCCATCATTTTCATACTATTGGGGCACAACATGTTTCGAAGCCAATTTAGACTTCCTCATTAGGGGTATAATTTACAGGATAACTACAGTTATAAATTATGTATGAATCAATTCGAAGAAATTTATTAAATTTATTGGTATTCTCATTTAAAGTTTCTTTGTAGTCTTTTTTGTTAAAGTCAAAACATATTTTCTTGTTAATATTAAATATCTTTTTTACTTTTAATGAGAGTACAAATGAATCAAATAAATCTCCTTGAATTTGGTTAAAAAAGACTGCTATGCACAGATACACATAACTTTATAGTGTTTTCTATTTTAGAATCACAAAGAGAAAAAAAATCTTCATAAGAAAGTGAATTTCACATTGATCTTAAAGATTTTTGATTTTATTATGA
>JAUMHM010099568.1:0-23857 GCA_032362435.1 Melikaiella ostensackeni
ATCTGTATTGGTTAAACGTGCAACTGTTTGTTTAAAGATTAATCTGTCTTGATTGATGATTCAACTATTCTGTTGAACATTCGTCTTTTTTTGGTTGAATTCAACTGTTTTTTAATTACAATTGAAATCTTTGTTTTAATATCAAGTATTACCTTTTTCATTAAGAATTGATCTTTGGAGGTTGAAAATTCAACTAATTAGTTGAAAGATAAACTGCTTTGTTTAAAATTCATTCTTATGTTGAAAATTCATCATTTTAGTTGAAAATTCAACTATTTGGTTGAAAGTTTAATTATCTTGTTAACAAGTAATCTCTTTCGGTTGAAAATTTTACTGTTTTGTTGAAATTTCGTCTTTTTTGATAGAAAATACGTTATTTTGGATTGAAAAGTCAACTGTCTTATAAAAAATTTGTATTCTTAGCTTAATAATTTAACTGTCTGATTCAAAGTGCAACTGATTTTGGTTGAAGTTTTATCTTTTTTGTTTGAGAATTCGACCAGTTGGTTGAAAACTCATCATGTAGATTGAAAATTTTTCTATTTGATTCAAAATTCAACGATTTTGTTAAGAATTAAATTTTTTCGAAAATTCAATTGTTCTGTTGAAAGTTCGTATTTTTGAATAGAAAATTCGCCTTTCGGGATTGAAATTTTTTTTTTGGGTAGGAAAGTTCTTGGTTGAAAATTCAACTGTCTTCTAAATATTTCGTCTTTTGGCTTGGATACTCAACTATTTGTTTCAAAACACAACTGTTTGTTGTTGAAATTTAATGTTTTTTGTTTGAAAATTTGACCATTTGGTTGAGAGTTTATCTTAGTAAGTTGAAAATTCAACTATTTTGTTGAAAATTCATCTCTTTTGCTTAAAAGCTAAACTGTTTGGTTATCAATGCAACTGTTTGGTTTCAAATTAATTTTTTGTAGTTGAAAATTCAACTATTTGGTTAAAAAATCATCTGCTCGGTTGAAAATTCATCTCCTTCGGTAGAAAATTAATGTTTTTGTTTGAAATTCAACTGTTTTGTTGAAAATTCAACTATTTTTTTGAAAAGTAATCTTTTTTCTGAAAATACAAATATTTCCTTGAAAATTCGACTCTTTGGTTGACATTTTTTTCTCTCTCTTTAATGAAAAATCTTTCTTGTCTGAAAATTCACCTCTTCTGGTAAAAATTTGATCTTTTTTGGTCAAAAGTGCAACGGTTTGATTGAAGGTTAATTTGTTTTGGATGATGATTTGAGTATTCTGTTAAAAATTCGTATTTTCTGGCAGAATTCAACTGTTTTTTAATTCAAATCAAAATCTTTTTTTTCAATCAACTGTTACCTTTTTTGTTAAGAATTAATCTTTGGAGGTTGAAAATTCAACTAATTAGTTGAAAGATCATCTCCTTTTTCGAAAATTCATTTTTTTGTTGAAGATTCATCATTTTAGTTGAAAATTCAACTATTTGTTCAAGAATGCAACTGTTCGTGGTTGAAATTTAATCTTTTCTGTTTGGAAGTTTGACCATTTGGTTGAAAATTCATCTTAGTAAGTCGAAAATTCATCTCCTTTGGTAGAAAATTAATGCTTTTGGTTGAAAATTCAACGGTTTTGTTGAAAATGCAATGTATTTCGATTCAAAATTTGGACTTTCATATCGAATTCAGTATGGTACCTATACATTAATTTTATTTAAAAGAATGTATTTCTCTATTATTCCTATATTTTCGTAAAAAAACCCTTATTCCCCTTGCTTTCAGAGCAATTTGACTCAAAGTGGGGAGGATGGTTTTTGTTTTTGTCATGTCACCCTGGGGGGCTCTAGCTTTGTGCGATGATTTGTGACGAAGAAAGGGAGGGGTGGAAAAAGTTTTTAGAATAGTGTGACGTAGTTTTTAAACCCGCCCTTACGTAAGATCTTCCACTTTCTCCCTTCCCTTCCCATGGTAATATTTCACCGACCCCCCCCCCCCCTCACTCTCAAAAAGTCTTGAGTAATTTGTGCATGGCCCCTGAATGAAAAAAGGAAGCAAGCAAAATGAAAAAGCAAGAAGAAAGAAAATGAAAAGAAAAATGAGGAAGAAGAGCAGAGGCAGTAATACATAAAACATCGTTAGTCTTTTGGGGTCGTTTTCGGCTTAACGACACTCGACAGACTCATTATTGAATTCGTCGTCTGTGTCACTTTAATTATGATTTAATTTCCATCAACCTTTTCTAGATTCTGATAAAAATTCAATATGCTAAAACTTTTGTATCGATTTACAAAAAATCTGTTTGAGAAAAAAATTTTGTAATCCGTTTTTTAATTGAAAAAAAATAAACGAAAAATATGAAGCGTTTGAACTTAAAATTATTTTGGAGAATTTTTAAGTGCTACCAGCATACGTCAGGAGTAGTTCGATTTGAATAGAACTTAGTGATATTGTGCTACTATATAAGAAATATTTGAAGCTCAAAGAATTTAAAAAAATTTTTTTAATTATGGGAGTTACGCCATATTGGATTTCGGGGTTGGATTTTTTTAATATATATTTATGACACCAGTGATTGAGTTTTGATGAAACCTAATAGAATTCCGCATCGAACTGTTACGGCGGATTTTTGAAAAAAAAAATTTATGAAAGATGAATTCACAAGGAATCTTTATATCCTGATAACAAAAAATGTCAACGGTGAGAATTTCATGATAAATTTAATCGAAAACTTATTTTGTCTTTCCTTCAGACAAAATTTTGAATCTTTTTCTGGATATTTAGGTTTCAAAATATATAATTTTACCTCTGATACCTCTAAGTTTCATCAAAATTCAATCATCGGTTCAAGAAATATCGATAATTTAAAAAAATCCAACCCCAAAGTTTAATACGGCATAAGTCCCGTAATTTTGAAAATTTTCAAACATGCTTTGAGCTTCAAATGCTTCTTACAGAGTACTGAAATTTCATGAAGTTTTGTAAAATCAAACAACCGATTGAAGATTCTGATAATCCTGACTTGTACTGGCCCAGCAATTAAAAAGACAGAATTTAAAACAAATTTATAAGGTGATGAATCGATAAAAAATATTATAGAAAATTGAAATAATGACCTATATGTAAATAGATATTGATTACGAATTTTTATATCCGCGGAGGCAATGAAGATTTTACCGGTTCATTACTATTTAACTTTGAATTTCAAAGTAAGGAGAATGGCTTAAACTTCTCGAGAGATCGACTTGATTGCGAATTTATATAAAAGAGTAGTTTCCACAACTGAGAAGGATGAAGAGTTGTAAAAGTAGAGAATTGAAACTTCGACGTCGCTTTCTCATAAACCGTAAAGTATAGTTCCTGCAGTTGCTCTTTGTTTTAAGAGAGTCGAATGTTATTTTCTTGCTGACCAGGGAAGTACTAAACAGTAAACACACGTACATAAATACATATATATTTTTTCAGAGTTGACCATACAGTAAGGTCCATTTCATCCCGGTCACAGGGTTGTTGCATGTTAAAATATTTCTAAAAAATGCAACCGCACGCATGCATGCGCATCATTCAGAAAATGGGCTATGGGCGGAACTTTGGGTGACGAGTTGTTTACAAATTACCCATCTTATTTAAAGTTTCTTATTGTTAAATAAATTAAAAAATTACTATCAAGGGTGGATGAAAGTATCATACATCAACACTACCATAACATAAAAAATATCACACAATTTTCAATTCTAAATGCCATAATTTAGTGGGGATTTCAAAATCAACTTTTTTCCTGAAAATCTTGACACAAACTTCATCTCAATTTTTGTTTGTTGCTAAGAAATTTCTTTAATTGTTTGGTATTTTAGGTTAAAGGTCACTTCGAATTATCAAACATAATTTTCAATTTTAATTTCCATATTTCAGTATGGATTTCAAAATCAACTTTTTTTCTGAAAAATTTGACAGAAACTTGATCTAAATTTTCGTTTCCTGTTAATAACATTTTTTTATTGTTTGGTATTTTAGGTTGAAGGTCCACCTAAATTATTTAACACAATTTTCCATTTTAATTGCTATATTTTAGCGGGAATCTGAGAAGCAATTTTTTTCCTGAAAAATTTGACAAAAACTTGATCCAAGTTTTGTTTCTTGTTAATAAATTTTTTTTATTGCTTGGTATTATAGGTTAAAGGTCCTTTCAAATTATCAAACACAATTTTCAGTTTTAATTGACATATTTTAGTGAGGATTTCGAAATCAACTTTTTTTTTCTGAAAAATTTGACAGAAACTTGATCTAAACTTTTGTTTGTTAATAAATTTTGTTTATTGTTTGGTATCTCAGGTTGAAAATCCCTTCAAATCATCAAACAAAATTTTTTATTTCAATTGCCAAATTTTAGTGGGGATTTCAAAATCAATTTTTTTTCTGATATCGCAACTAAAATATAACAATTGAAACTGAGAATTGTGTTTCATAATTTTAAGGGACCTGTCACCTAAAATAACAATTGGTAAAAAAAATTATGAACATCAAACGGAAGTCGGGATCAATTTCTTGTCAAATTTTTCAGAGAAAAATTGATTTTGAGATCCCAAAAAAATATTGCAATTAAAATTGAAAATTGTGTTCGATAATTAAAGGAACATCCAACCTGAAATACCAAACAATAAAAAAATTCAACAACAAACAAAGATTTAGATCAAGTTTCTGTCAAGTCTTTCAGAAAAGAAGTTGATTTTGAAATCCGTACTAAAATATGGCAATCAAAATTGAAAATTGTGTTCAATAATTTGAAGGGACCTTTAACCTGAAATACCAAACAATAAAAAATTTTTTTCAACAACGAACAAAGATTTAGATCAAGTTTCGGTCGAATTTCTCAGAAAAGAAGTTGATTTTGAAATCCTCACAAAAATATTGTATTTAAAATTGAAAATTGTGTTTGATATTGTTGATGTTATGATAGTGTTGATGTGTTTGATATTTCATTGTGTTAGGAAATAGTCAAAAGTATTGTTCACTGTAAATTATGTCAGATTATGGTTTTTCTGTGCGTATTTATTGCGGAAAACCTAACCTAAGATCTGTCAATGAAATATCAACACTATTTGTGAATTTTACTTAGAAGTGCGGGTTATAATTTTTGACGCAGTGCATTAGTTAGCGTTATGGTATAATATGAATCCTTCCCCCACCTTCAATAGTTTGAATTTAACAAGAAACAACTTTAAATACGGATGGGAAATTTGTAATCAACTCGTCACCCAAAGTTTCGCCCGTGGCCTACTTTCTGAATCATACGCATGCGCGGGCGTTCATGTTTGTGCGCGAAATTCAAAAACACCCCTGCTCAATATCTTTTTGAGTGCTGCTGTGGAAGGGGGGTTGCATTTTTTCAAAATATTGTAAGATTTAATAACCCTATGACCGGGATAAGAAGGGCCCTACTGTATTGCATCGCAATTTCATTTCAAATTCTCTACAATATTGATCAGGGGCTGTTCAAAAACTACATCATGCTATTTTGTAAACTTCTTCCACCCCTCCCATTCTTCGTCACAGATCATTACACAAAACTTGAACCCCCAGGGTGACGTCACAAATACGAACAACCCACCCCCTTTGAGTCAAATTTTTTCTTCGATTTCATTTGATAATAGTCTAAATTAAAGAAACAAAACATACAATCGTAATATTTTAACAGATTTCACAGCTGAAAACGCTCTCGAAAGATTGGAAATAGGGTGATTTTACACGAAAATAGGGAAATAGTAGTAGAATAATTTTTTAAAAATAAATTAATGCATATGTACCATATGGAACACAATTTGAAACGCTTAAGATTTCATGTCGAAATATGTTGAATTTTCAACAAAATAGCCGAATTTTCAGCCAGAGAAGAATAATTCTTCACCAAAAGACATGAATTTTCAAAGGAGAAAAATGATTTTTCAACCAAATAGTTGAATTTTCAACAAACAAGAAATTAATTTTAGACCAAACAGTTGCATTTTCTACTTACAAGGATAAATTTTCAATCAAATTTTTGAATTATGAAACAAAAGAGAATAAACTTCAACCACAAACAGTAGCATTTTCAAACATATAGTTGAATTTTCAAACCAAGAAGACCAATTTTCAGGAAGACGGTTGAATTTCCCATTCGAAGGGACGTATTTTCTATCCAAAAGCACAAATGTTCAATAAAACAGTCAAATTTTCTAACAAAAAAATGACTTCTTAACAAAATATTTGATTTTTCAACAAAATAATTAAATTTTCAACAAAATAGATGAATTTTTCAACCAGAATTATGAATTTTCAACAAAAAAAAATAAAATTTTGAAGAAGAAGTTCTACTTTGAAACAAGTAGTTCAATTTTCAATCAAAAAAGATTATTTCTCAACGAAAAACATAATAGTTGATATATTTCTGCCAGAAAAGAAGATTGTAGTTTTGAATCAAAAGCAGTCGAATTTAACCAAAAAGATGAATTTTCAACAAAAAGTGTAATAAATAGTCGATATTTTTTAACAAAAGAAGATTTTAATTTTGAATGAAAAATACTTAAATTCAACCAAAAAATACAAATTTTCAACAAAACAGTTGAATCAATCCTCAATCATAAACAGATTATTTTTTAATCAAACAGTGGCACTTTTAACCAAAAAAGATGAAATTTCAACCAAACGAAATGAGTTTTCAACCAAGAAAGTTATTTCATTCAACAGAGAAGAATAATGTAAACCAGAAATTTTGAAATTTCAAGCCTAAAAGGCGAATTCTCTGGTAAACAGTCAAATTTTCTACAAAAAAAAATAACTTCTCAACAAAATATTTGATTTTTTAGCAAAATAATTGAAATTTAAACAAAATAAATGAATATTTTCAACTAAAGTTATGAATCTCCAACATAAAAATAAATTTTTAACAAAGAAGTTCTAATATTAAGCAAGTAGTTGAATTTTCAATAAAAAAAATGATTTCATAACGAAAAATATAATAGTTGATATATTTCTACCAAAAAAAAAAGTAATTTTAAGTCAAAAGCAGTCGCATTCAACCAAAAAAGATGAATTTTCAACAAAAAATGTAATAAATAGTTGATATTTCAACAAAGAAAAGATTTTAATTTTAAATGAAAAACAGTCAATTTCTACCAAAAAAGATGAATTTTTAACAAAATAGTTGAATCAATCCTCAACCATAAACAGATTAATTTTTAATAAAATAGTTGCACTTTCAACCAAAAAAACATAAAATTTCTACCAAAAGAAATGAATTTTCAACCAAGAAAGTTTTTTCATTTAACAGAGAAGAAAAATGTGAACCAAAAATTTTGAAATTTCAAGCCAAAAAGGCGAGTTTTCTTGAAAAAAGTTAAATTTCCTACTGGAAAATATGAATTGTCAACTAAGAAGTTGAATTTTCTACTAAAATAATAGAATCTTGAACCCAAAAAAACGATTTTGTCAACAAAGTCGTTGAAAATTTCAGCGAAAAATACGAATTTTCTATAAAACAGTTTAATTTTTCACCTGAAAATATGATTCTTCAATCAAAAAGCTCATTTTCAACCAAATTGTTGTTTTTCAACTAAAACCGATCAATTTTTAACCAAAATAGGAATGGTTTGACTTACAGTTCAAAAAATTGATTTTCAACCAGAAAAAAAGAATTTTCAACAAAATTGTTGAATTTTATACCAAAGAGATGGATGTTCAACTAATAGAATAAATTTTTAACATAGTAGTTTTATTTTCAAACAAATAGTTGAATTTTCATTGAAGAAGATTAATTTTCTAACAAAAAAGAGGAATTTACAACAAAATATATTAATTTTCAACGAAGAATGGAACAGTTAAACTTTCAGTTAAAAAAATTAATTTTCAACCAAAAAAAGAAAAACTTTCAACAAAATAGTTCAATCTTGAACCAATAAAATGAATTTTTCACAAAGTAGTTCAACTAAGCTTGAATTAAAAAGAATTTACTTTCAACGAAAAATAATTGGATTTTCTTATTGGGTTCTATTAATTCAGTTCGCGTTTAAGCGAAGAACGAGAAAAAGATGAAATAGGGAAAGTTTCTTGAAAAAGGGGAAAAAGAGGAATTCCTTGAAAAATGCAAAAAAGTAATTTGTTTATCATCAAAATTAGATGATTTTATGCAACTAACAAAGACCAGGTAGTCCCGTATTTCTTGCCGGTAGTGTACCATGTATTGGAAAAAATGGTATGAAAAAAGTTAATTGTAGTATTAAATTGTTATTATTATTTCCTTTAATATTTATTTCATTCTATTATTTTTCTTGAATTTGTAAAAAAATAATATATGAGATATTCGCTCTTCAAATTGATGATCACTCAAAGCCAAACATGCAAAAAGTATAAAAAAATTTGAAAGAAAATTATTGGAAAAACTTCTACCTTGCGCGCGGTAATTAAAAATAGTATGAAAATTACTAAAATAAATAGTAACATGAATGAAATGTAAAATTAAAAATATGTTCATGTATAAAAACTTGTCAGCACAAATAAATACTTTGATGCTTACAGAAACATTAAAACAATTTATTGGAGAAATACATTTTTTTCGACCTTTCTAAATTTTGAATTTTCTGCCCTAAAACTAATAATCTTAAAACATTGTGACCGCAAAGCAGGGAAAGCGTGAAATGACAGTAAATTTATTTTCTGATCATGAATTAAACAATTAAATAATTTATCATCAAATTTTTAATTAAATAATTCTATGTCTGCAAATTATTGAGCATTTAAATTAAAATATTTGTAAGCATTAATTTTGAGAGTTCAAAATTGAAAAGGCCCGGATTTTTTATCTTCCACTGTAGCGGCCACCCTGTAAAAACTCAGGACCAGAATACGATCTTCTTATTTACTAATTAATTTACTAGAAAAATTTATTAGAAGGATTTACTAGGTAAGGATATGCTAGAAGAATTTACTAGAAAAGTTACTAGAAAAAATAAAAATTCTTTTTCCCCAATGCCTTGTTTATAAATCCCAAACTTGTCGACAAAAAGTAGCAGTAAGGAGGCAGAAAAAATAACAGTACAAGAAATTTCACTGAGAAACAGGGTAATTTTTCTCATGAAATGGGGGAAAATAAGGGAAAGATTAAACATTCATTTCTACATGCGGAGAAGAAGAAACAATCTTTTTATATAAGATGCTATAGTTTATAAATAATGTTTAATGATTTTTTAATGATTCCTGCCACTAAAAAATTGATTTTTTTAAATCGGATATACTCAGATCGTTGCAAATCCATTCACGGCGATATAAAAAAGCCTGAGAAAAAATAAAATTGGTTAAATAAACAATTTTTATGTTTGAAATCGTTTTCATAATCAAGAATATTTCCTGTTCTTAAAATTCCTTCGTTAATAAGCAAATCGTGATACTTATAACTAATCTTCTAAAATAACTTAAAATCTTTATAATCCTCTGAAATTATTCAAATTCCTTCATATCCCTTAAAATTCGTGAAATCAGTAGAGATGCCTTGAAATAAAATTTAATTTATTCCCTAGAGTTTTCCAGAAATTCGCTAAAATCCCTCAAAATATCTTGAAATCGTGAAAATCCATTAAAATGAGTAGAAGTCATTTGAATTTTTATGAATATAAATTAAATTAAAATTATTCATTAAATTTCTCTAAAAAGTTTAAATAAAATGCACGCGCGCGAAGCGCACGTTCACGTCCCTGGATTTTTATTTTCTAATATTAAAAACATAAACTATTTAAAAATCCAAAATAACGGATTTTTAAATATCAAAGAGTTTAAAAAATTTTTAAAACGAGTTGAATAATTTAAGAAATGATTGATTCTAGTCAATAAGACATGTCCGAAAAAATTCTTACTTTCGTAATTTTAATATTTTCATGGATGCCAATTGTTTTACGTATAAGGAATCCTAACTGTTTCCAGAAATATTATCAGTCACATATTGTTAAATTTTAAATAGTAACGTTTTTTAAATCATCATTCAAAAATTGTTCATACTCAATATCTTACATGTACAATCGATAATTTAGATGTTGTTGGATCTAAAACGTCTAGAAATTGTCCAATATTACAAAATTAAAATTGTTTAAATTCAAACGCTATTAATTTCAAATATTCTAAGTATGAAATTTTTCATTTTAAATTATTCAATTCGAAACATTTTCAAGGTGAAATGTTCAAATTTCACACGCTTCTGATTAAAAATTGTCTAATGTAAGCATTTTAAACACTGTATAAAAATATCGCGACTGATTTTTTCTACCTGTATCTCTTCATACAAAAGAAAATTATCTACAAAAACCAATTGAAAAATAAAACTCTTTCTTCAGCTCAAAATTTTTTGGAAAAAGGCAGTTATTTTCTTATTTAATTTTAATTGATGGAATAGCGAGTTTGCCTTTCGACATTCCTAACAAAACAAAAATTTCAATTTGAATTTTAGCACTTTTTACACAATTTCAGCTACCTTTAAATGATCCTAAAGTCAGGTAATAATTTTTATAATATGTCTAATAATAATGACAATCGTAGCATATTCTAAATTTGAATAGAATAATTTTGTAGATATAAAGTGTACAATTGTATTCTTAAATATCGTGTATTTTAACAGAAAAGGGGAAGTTTTTCGAGAATAGGAGAAAAAAGGGAAATAAAAAAAAGGGGGAACACAGAGGAAAAGGGAAAAGACTGTGATCCCTGATATAAATAAAACTTAATAACAATAAAATAGAAGAAAACAATTTATAATATAAGTAAGGTTCTTAAAATCTTCATTACTCAAGAGCTTTTGCCAGAAGAATAAATGATCTAGTTTCTGTTTACGAATGAAGTTCAAGAAATGAGAAATATTACGTTTTAAATCTCATCAGTAGCGGCAAGGAGAGAAATTAATATTCCTCGGATGAAAATTTCGTAATGTCGTTAGTATGATAGTAGTTTTCAGCAATCCTAACAAAATTAATTCCCAAGTGTACGCTGATGAGGAGGATTTTTAGAAGCAGATTGCCGATATTAAGTAGAAAATGATGGATATAGTCAGACACAGGATAACGCCGGATGTCGCATTTCCTTATCTCCTTAAACGAGCTCCTTATTCTTCATCGGATTATCATTTAACGAATGCACTTAGGAGAAATTTAAAGAGATTTTGAAAGATTCCAAGATGATCTAATAAATGTATAGAGTGGTAAAAAATTGTCGATAATATTCATAAAGTTTCTGCTTCCTGAATACTCGTTAGAATTCTTCTTTTCTCAAAGGAAAGTCGTTTCTCTTATTTTTTTATACAGAAAATTATTCTTCATACTTCTTAATAATATTATATTCGATTTTCATTGATGAGAAAATGATTAATCAGCTTTATTATACGTCGCGTTGCACTGGGAATTAATAATTCAAACAGAAAACAAGATTGTTGTATAAATTGCATTGTCGGCTAGAAGAGTTGTTATCACAATTTATAAAAGGAGCATTTTTGAATAATTTTTTCGTTATCTATTCGAGAACTGAATAAAACAAAATGCAATCATATTTTTGAGAGTTTATATCTTTTTATGAGTAGGGGTTCTTTGAAAGGGCGACAAGGGTCGTCACCACCCAGAGAGTGTATTACGATGTCTTAATAAATATTTTGCCTTTGAAAGGGATGGAAAATATCACAAGTGTGTTTCCTAAGAGGGGTAAATGATCTAGTGACATTTTTCTCTTCAGCAAAGTGGTATAGGAATCTCAATCACAATTTATTTTAGTCAGAAAAGTGAGTTTTGATGTAAGGGGTAATTTTGAGCGTACGAACATTTTTAACAAATTTTTGTTTCAAGATATTTTCCTGATACGAGGATTGTTAACTAGGTCGGAAAGTGTATGGAATTCCATAAACTGAAATGAGGGAGATTTTTTTTCCATTTACAAGGATCACAGTGATTCAGCAGGTTAATTGTAGGGAAAATAGGGGAATTTTTCTCTGAAAAAAGAGGAGTTTTTTTTTCATTCACTTTCCTATTTTTTGATTGGAAGAACGAGTATATCGCTGAATTCCTTATATCAAATATTGGACGAAAATCTAAAAAATATTGAAGAAAAGTTTGAGATAGAATTAAAAACATGCACAACACGACACCGAGATTTTAAGTTTCTGAATACGGGTAAACAAAGCTTGATGTAAAAAAGTTAGCCTATTCCGAGAAAATCGACCGAGAATTTTGTAATTGAAATTTGAAATTTCATGGGTTTTCAAAATTGGCTTTGGATAGCGATTAAAAAAAGAATTTTCAATTTTTGGCAACAATAGGAACTTTTTTCCAAGATATGGGGATAATGAATGATAATGAAAAATGTTTGATCCAAAAAATTATTCTGTTCCGGGAAAATCAAAATTAAAGATCGCGGTATCACAGTATGACAGACATTTTTTGCTAAAAAATCTAAAAAGATAAGAAAATATATTATTTTTTAAAAATATATGATAATTTTGAGAAATATCAATCCCAAATGGTTGACAAAATTTATTACCACATTAAAATTTTGACTTAAATTCTATTAAAATTTTGACTTGAATTTTACTGAAAATTTTGACTGAAATTTTTGAAAAATTTTTCTTCAATTATTGCGTAAAAAATGATGTTTCGACAAAATCTTTTTGCAACAATGTGTATCTGATTTTTTAAGAATTTGTTAAAAAATAAACCCATTTTCGATCAAAATGTCGGTTATCTAGTTCTGTACTGCCAGCCTCCATTTGTAATTTAATGTATAAATCCTTCTTTATTAAAAATCATGCATGCTCATTGCGGATTCTTTAAAATTTGATATTTAAAATTTAAAAGTTTCTGCGTTTTTTCATTAATGAAGGAGCCTCAAATTTTTCAATTTTTTTTTAATTGGAGCCTTTGCAATTTGTGAGGTTTTTGATGAAAGGTTCATTCAAAAGGTTTTTCAATTTGGTAGTTTTCAAGCCTTTAGATCCTTGAGAAACTCACCTTTAAAAAAATTAATAACATAATATGTGGATATCATACGTTTACATTGATTGCAGAAGTTGAATTTAAAGTTTCGAAACTGAAATATTCAAGGCTAACTCGAAAACAAAATATTCTTTAAAGTATTCTTATATATTATTAAAATTCACTAAAATTTAAAACTTTTTACATTTGAAGGCTTCTAAATTTAGAAGCTTTTATATCTTTCTCAAATTACGAGCTGAAATAATTATTTGGTAAAGGTCTTTAAATTTGAGTTGTTCCAAACTGAATTCCCTCTAAAATGTCTATATTTTAAGATGCGGATCATTTCTAATTAAATATTCAAAATCTTAAAGTTTCTACATTTTTTTATTGTTAAATTTGTAAGCTTTTTTCTTTGTGGGAGGTGGGTACCAAATTTGGTTCTTAAACTTTTGATCTTTTAGTTAGAAATCTTTTAAATTTTTACGTACATAGTTGAATATCAAAGACTTTCAAATTTTGTAGCTTTCTCATCGGCAATTTTTTTTTAAGTTCAAGAAAATTCATTCATTTTTTTCCATTTAGAAATTTTAGAATTTTATTAAGAACCTCTTATGCAATAATCTTGCTCAAATTGAGAGTTTGAAGAATTATTTGGTAGACATTATTATTATGTGGATATTATACATTCATATTTATTGAAGGAATGTTGAATTTTAAATTTCGAAATTGATATATTTAAGGCTATCTCAGACAAAGCAATGTTATTTAAGGTTCTCTTATTATTTAGAAGCTCTTAGATCATTCTCAAATTGCGAGTTAAGAGAACTATTTGGTGGAGGTCTTTAAATTTGAAGAGTTTCAAACTGAATTTTGTCCAAATTTTCTACTTTTTCAAGATGTGGATCGTTTCAAATTAAAAATTTTACAGTTTCTACATTTTTTCAGTAGTTACATTTGTGAGTTTTTTTAACGGGAGTTGGGTTCTTTTCGTTTTCAGATTTTTAGTCTTTTCAATTAAAATTCTTTCAAATTTCAACGCACATACTTGAATAGCTAAGACTTTCAAATTTTATAGTTTTCCAATTGTTAAATTGTTTCATTTTGAGAAAGTTATTCAAATTTAGAAGCTCTTATAAAATAATCTTCCTCAAATTGGGAGTTTGAAGAATCACTTGGTGAAGTATTTAGATTAGAATAGTTTCAAATTGCATTTTCTCTATTTTTTATATTTTTTCAAAGATACGATTCCTTTCAAATTGAAAATTTCCAATTCAAGAAATTTTTCATTTTTTGATTACTTAAAGCGCTTTGAATCTGTAAGATTTTTTCAACCGGTGCCTTTAGAATCTAAAAGTTCTTCAATGATTTCATAGATTCTGAATTTCATTTTCAAATTTGTAAAGTTTTTAGTTAGAAAATTTTCAAATTATAAGGTAGTTGGATTAAAGTTTTTCAAGGCAGGTTTTCGGCCTTTGGATCCTCGAGAAACTCTCCTTTAAGAAGATTGGTGAACATGATTATTATGTGGATATTATACATTCATATTTATTGGAAAAATGTTAAGTTTAAAATTTAGAAATTGAGATATTTAAGGCTAACTCAGGCCAAGAAATATTATTTAAGGTATTCTTATTTTCCAGAAGCTTTCAAATATTTATCAAATTGCGAGTTCAATGAATAATTTGGTAGAGGTTTTAAGGATTTTAAGGATTTTAAGAGTTTCAAACTGAATTTCCTCTAAATTTTCTACTTTTTTAAGATGCGGATTCTTTCAAATTGAAAATTGAAAATTTTAAAATTTTATTTTTTCATTAGTTGAATTTGTAAGTTTTTTTAACGGGAGTTGGGTTCTGAATTTTATCTTTAAATTTTTGATCTTATCAGTTAGAAATCTTTCCAATTTTAATGTACATAGTTGAATGGCAAAGACTTTCAAATTTTGTAGCTTTCCAATTGGCAAATTTTTTTAATTTTAAGAAAATTCATTCATTTTTTTCATTTAGAAATTTTAGAATTTAAGAATTTCATTTAGAAGTTCTAATATAATAATCTTTTTCAAATTGAGACTTTAAAGAATTATTTGGTAAAGTATTTAACTCTGAATAATTTCAAATTAAATTTCCTCTAATTTATATATTTTTCTTTAGGTTATGGGTCCTTTCAAATTCGAAATTTTTTGTCTAAGAGTTTCTTCATTTTTTTATTAATTGAAGAGCTTCAAATATTCAAGTTCTTTTTAACTGGAGCTTTTGGAATATAAAAGTTTTTGAATGATTTCATGGATTCTAAATTTCGTTTTCAAATTTTTAAACTTTTTTGTAAAAAAATTTTCAAATTATAAGGCATTTGGATTGGTGGCTTTCAAATTTGCTAGGTTTTCAGCCTTTAGATCCACGAGTAACGCACCTCTAAAAAAATCAGTAAACTTTGAGAATTCAAAAGTTTCTACATTCCTAATTAATTGAATTTGTAAGTTTTTTTAACGGGAGTTTGCTTCTAAATTTGGTTTTTGAATTATTACTTTTTTAGTTAGAAGTCTTTCAAATTTCAACGTACATAGTTGAATAGCAAATACTTCAAAATTGTCTTTTTTCACAAATGGCAAATTTTTTAATTTTGAGAAAATTGATTCAAATTTAGAAGCTTTAATAAAATAATCTTTCTCAATTTGGAAGCTTTAAGAATCATTTGGTAAAGTCTTTAAATTTGAACACTTTCAAATTTAATTTCCTCTAATTTTTCTATTTTTTTGAAGATACGTATCCCTTCAAATTCCAAATTTTAAATTAGAGAGTTTCTCCATTTTTTTATTAATTGAAGGGCTTCAAATCTGTAAGTTTTTTTTTAACTGGAGACTTTGGAATCTAAAAGCTTTCGAATGACTTAATGGGTTCTAAATTTCGTTTTTTAATTTTTAAACTTTTCAGTTAAAAAATTTTCTAATTATGAGGCAGTTAGATTGAAGGCTTTCAAGTTTAGTACGTTTCTAGCCTTCGAAGTCTTGAGAAACTCACCAATGAAAAAATGAGTGAACATTATTATTATGTGGATATTATACATTTATATTTATTGAAAAAATGTTGAGTTTTATATTTCAAAATTGAGATATTTAAGGCTAAATCAGACAAACCAATGTTATTTGAGTTATTCTTATTATTCAGAAGCTTTCCAATATCTCTCAAGTTGCGAGTTAAAAGAATCATTTGGTAAAGGTCTTTAAATTTGAATAATTTCAAATTCAACTTCCTCTGAATTTTGGACTTTTTGAAGATGCGGGTTGCTCATCTAGCTGCAAAAGTATACATAGTGGCGCACATTTTTGAATATTGTAGGTTTCTATGTGAAAAATTGATCGCCGCTTCAAAAAAAGGGGAAAAATTGCTGAAATTCTCAAATATAGGGATTGTAGGAGATTTTGAGAAAAAAAATGAGGAAAAGGGGAAATAAGGGACTGATTGTGATCCCTGTATTTCTTAAATTATTGAAATGATTTGAAATTGAAATGATTGAAACTTTATTAGCAAATAAAAATGTTTAAATGTATCAAATATTGAAATATAATCATTGAAACTTTATGAAGGAATGAAATTTTTCACTCCCCCCCCCAGTCGAAGAAAAAACTCAATACACTGACAAATTTTACTCCGCCGCCCCTGAAGAAGTAAGTTGCCCTTTTTCACAAAAACTCGAAAAGCCTTTTCGAAAATATAAAACTTTATAATATCCTTGGGAAATGTCTTACTTTTCTAGACAATTTCGACAGGTATGAGGCACTTTTTCTAGTTTCATATTGTACTTGATAACTTCTATTTACCATAAACTGAATTAATAATAATAATCTACAAGCGTACGCAGCTAATATATTACATTATATGTTGAAATTTTTTATAATAAATGTCATGTTGATATTTCCGTTATAATAAATGAAAATTTGTGATCAAATTAATCATTTATGATGAAAGGAAGTGTTTCAGGTTTCAATCGTGTGCAAAACTACGAATGAAGAAGTGAAGCCCTGAAGAAGTGAACTGCAATGTTCACGAAACGTCGGCAAGGTTTGTAGATTTGCACACGAATGAAACCCGAAACACCTCCTTTCATCATAATCAATCATCGTGAGAGCATTATATCTATTAAATTAATTATTTAATGAAAATTTTGTCTGCACATTTAAAGCCCTACTTGTTGAACAGCTTTTAGCTTAAAGTTTTCAAAATTAAATTATTTCAATTTGATATCGTTTTAAATTAAACAATTTTTAACTGAAAGCATTGAAATAGAATAATTAATTATATATCGAGACATTGAAAATGGTTTTGCTTGATTTTCAAATCTTTTGAAATTGTATCGTTTGCAAATAATTATATTTCATGCTTAAAAATATATTTGAAACCAGTGCTCAGTTAAATAATTAATTTCAACCTGAAATATCTGAAATTTTAATTTTTAATTTACATTCATACAATATTGGTAAACTTTGTCAATCCGCCCTCTGTAACATTGAATGGACCCGTGAAAATAATACCATGAAAATTTGAACAGAATCGAGTATTCAAAGCACATGTCTCATAGCTCTTAAAGATTTATATTTAATTAACGTTTTGAAAAGCGTTACTGAAAATGCGGAAATAAAATGTGAAAATGTAAAATTAATATCATATTAAAAATGTTGAATTAATGTTATATTAAGTCATATAAAGTTTGATTTATTATTGGAAACACTTCAACAAATGAGTATTAACAATAACTTTATCATTTTTACCCTTCCAAAAATATCATTTTTATTCACCCTTAAAAACCACGCCTTGAGTAGTGAAAATATGAGAGTCTTGCAATGTATTGAAGTTAATTGATTTTTTTGCCTATTTCTCCCTAGATCATCACAAATCAATGTGCCATATATTTTTATTACCTTTCAAACTAATTTTTTGATTGTATAAAAAAATCCATCGTCATACTTCTTTTTTCTATTTTCTCACAATCTTCCAGCCAGTGTTTTAATTTAATCGTACCTCTCCTACAAATCCTACCACTCCTTTCCTCTTCTGTTCCCCAATATTTACTCCAATCTTCTGTGTTTCCACATCTCACACGTGCAATCAATTTCTGACTGTCTCTTTCTCCTTTCTCTCCAAATATATTGGTTTTCCTTTTACTCCAATCCATTTATATTTCTCTTTGTACCCAGCTTCTCTAATTTTATTTTCTATTTCTTATTTCATTACATTTTCATCCCTTCATATCAAATCCTGATATACCTTCATTCCACTTTAATGCATTTCCTTATCCCACTATTTTGACCAACCACACCTGTTCAAATACCTTCCCCTTTCTCTAATTCCCTTACTCTCCCCTCTTGTTCTTTTCCTTTCCTGCAGATATGTTTTAACTATTACTACTACTACTACTATACTACTACTATTACTATTACTATCCATCAACTTCTCTTTGTATTTGCAAGCTCTATTACCTACTCTTATTCTTATTTTTTCCCAATCTACCACCTTCAACACGATATACCATAGCTTGCATCTCTCCAGTTCCGGAATCCATATAATGTACTTCTCATGCAACACTTCACCTCTTCATATTCTTTTCACCCGCAAATCTCCACCCCATATATTAGTACACTTGATACCAACGCGTCAAACATTCTCATTCTTCTCTCGAAATCATCTTTAAATAATTTCCCCCCTATACCCCAAACCTATTTTATTGCTATTTACGCTCTTTTTAATCTTTCCACAACGTAATCCTTGATGTTACCATTTTTAAGTAGAAATCCCAGACACGTCAATCACTTCACTTTTTCAATCCTTTCCCATCTCCATTGCCGTTCTTTTTTCCTTTTACTTCTCCCGAAAACTAATACTTTATACTTGTCCACATTCAAATCAATTTCTTTTCTTCTAAGTACTTATCCAGTTTTTCATCATGTTCCCCATAACTTCCTCCTCTTAAGCTACCAATACAATAGCGTCCACGTATGCCAATGACCAGAATCTGTCTCCTACCACTAGTCCTTCCTCTAATCCTTTCCTCCAATCCTGAGCCCATAGCAATGGGCTCAGCGGGCCCCTCTGACTCAAACGACACTCTGTGCATAACTCTTCTGATGTTTCAACTCCAACTTTTACCCTATCTCTCGTTTATTTATAATTCTTCATCATCCTTCCTATTAGTCCAATCTTTATTCCCTTATTCCTCATTGTTTCCAACATCTTTTTCCTGTCTGGCGACGGAAATGCAGCCTTTAGATCGACAAATAGAGCACACACTTTTCCTCCTTTTCTTCCTTACTCCTTCTCCACAATATACTATAAAATGTAAATATTACACAGCTGCACAAAGAAAAAATGTTGTCCGCCTTAGAAATCAGAATAGGCTCACCCCACGTTCTTGAGGTCGCTGAATCCGACCCCGGAGCCGGTTTTGCTCCATCACGTCACATTTCGTCCCTAATCTCAAAAAACGTAGGAAATCGCTGATTTCAGGTGAAACTTAATTCCCGTCCATGAAAAGTCGTCATATTCTATGTCTTCGAGGTCGTTGAGTACGAGTCCGGGGCTGCCGTGGTTCTACTCGTATGTCGTCACACTTCGTCTCCAACCTAAGAAAAACGTGGAAAATTAGTAATTTTATGTAAAACATGCATTTTTTCAACGCAAAGTGGTCATATCCTATGTTTTCGAGGTTCCTGAGTCGAAATTCACATCAAGTTCCTTTTAGTTTACGCCCTTCTTCAGTATCGCACACTTTTATTTTTTGAGCCTTAAACAGGCTGCTTTTCGCACTTTGTTCAGAGCTGTGACGAAATTCTGATTCCTACACTTTTTCCGGATTTGAGGTCCATCGAATATTCCTGCTTTTTAGTTTTGTATCCGATAGTTTTGGGAATTGTCCTTGAAGATATATAAAACAGCTATCTTCTCCTTTCAATGCTGATACAAACTTCTTCACTATGCCCAGTTTTATAAGCAGAGGTGGTAGTAAAATTCTCGACAGATCCACTAGTGGGAGGTTGATGATGTTCTCTGCTCCTGGATCAAAAGTTTCTCTGGCTGGCCAATCAATCTTTTTATAATGATTAGGTCGAACTCTATTATCCCATAAGCATAGGAAACGTGGGTGTTTGACGTTACCTGATTGCTGACTCAGAATTACTCCCACTATTTTGAAATCCCCACAAATCTGCCAATCGTGTTCTAAATATTTCAATTTATCCAATACCAACTTGATATTTTCGTAATTCTCTTCCAACATAGTTGAATGTGCTACCGGTATGGGAGCAAAAACATTCGTATTGTGAAGCAAAACAGCTTTCAAACTTTTTTTACAGGAATCTATGAATAGTCTTCATTCGATGGCTCTGTTAATCCGTGGTTTCAATTCATCCATCAACCCATTTATATCGTGACAGTAAACTAATGAAAGCTCTTTTTTGTAAAATATTTAATGAAATCTCTTTCTTTATTCCTAAAGTCAGTTGCTTTTACATTTTTGCCCGCCAAGTTTCTCTTTTTGAGTATAGAAACCAAGAATTCACTTCTTCTTTTAAATAGTCCTAAATCTCTGAAGAGATCGTTCAATTCTTGTTTTGAAAAAAGTTGTGGTTTCTCTTCTTTACTTCCTACATATTCCTCGTCAATGTCAGATTTACTGAAGCGGTCTTCTTCGCTAGTGTTTTCTTGGATCTCTAAACTTTCTCGAGAAGAAATACATCCGATTCCTTCAATACCTTGCTCATCTGTATTGCACATCTTAATGGGTCTTATTACTGTCGGAACATCGACGTAAGCAACGCTTGTTTTATTTTTTTTGTTGAATCCAGTTACATAGTTCTTGCAAGAATAGCAATCCTCTTCACATGTGGGTTCTGCCCATGAAGTTAAACTTTTTAATTTATGATCTTCAATATTTTGACTTTTATGCCAACAAGTCAAATGTGATCTACAATAATCGCATATTTTATGTGGCACCTATTCTTTATTCTGATCAGCAATTGTGAGTTCATAACAATCTTCGTTAATCGTTCTGATCTGCTCAGAAATTGTCCTTAGAGTTTTTGGTGGATAGAATTCACTGCATACATGACAGAAAGAATCAGGGTCTCTTTTACAATGGTGATTTGAGGTGGTAGCTTCAAGATCAACTTGTGATTCAGTACTTTCAGATTGTCGAGTTGAGGATCTTTTGGTTTTATTCATAAATGCCACAAGTATATGATAGATCCACATATTAGGGATCCTGGTCCGATCGCAGGTGAGTCTGCCGTCCTGGGTGTGATAACCCTCATACCTCCCCAGGGCTAAGTATGAGGGCTCTCCGACTTTGATGAGGACAAAGTCAACTCGTCATCGGACACACTACGGCTTCATTCTCACACCCTAATGCTCTCCTGCAAGGCAGTACGCTTCTACTAGCTTCGTTACTTCAGCAGATGGTAATACGAATCATTCTACACATCCCTTTCAGGGCAGTTGTTATCGTTCACAGAATCTGTCAGAGTGGCAGGATTTCGTCACTCGTTCAAGCAACAAGATCATACTGAGAGAAAGTCTCATTCAGCATTATCAAAATCACAAAGATGCATGCATCACCTGATATCACTGTGGGATCAAACATAATTATCCAGTGCGAGAACGTGTGAAATGCTGGTTCGCACGGTTGTTATCTGCATAATGCTGTCGACGGCATCAACTGATTTTCGACTAGCTTTCAATTTCCGCAAAGCGAGAAATGGGACGAGTGGAGTCTGGTCTGTTGGATTCAAAGTTTTTCCAAAGTTACGTATCAAAGATTAAATGCTGGGACCTGGACTTTTATCGCTTCATCCTTCTTTTCTGCCATTTTGCTTCTCTGCCAATTATTCGATTTCTTTTCCCTAGAGCCTTGAAACATTCCTTCAAAATAATCCTCCCAATCGCCTAAGCTAATTCTATCCTCTATTCCCCCTCTCTTCTTCCTCATTTTAATTATAATTTTTAGTTTTATATTTATTGTACACACGAAATTGAAACGTTCAAAGGTGAACATTTTTGAATTGGATATCTTCAAAACTTAAAAATTCAATTTCAAATCTACAAGACTGAAATAACGTTTTAAATTTACGGCACAATATCAGAATTGAAAATATCGGAATGAAATATTAGAAATTACTAATTTAATATTGATGCATATTTCAAATTTATTCATTTCACTATATATAATAACTTCGAATTGAAATCGTGCACAATTAAAAAATTTCGAAAAAGCAGTAAGAATTTAATATTTTTAATGTAGCTTTCCAATTTTCTAAATTGAAAAACTACTTAATTAATCTGTGAATGAAAAGTTTTGCCATCAAAATAAAACCATGGAAGAACTAGGCATTTAAAACTGAATTATTTTTAATTTGATAATGTTCTCAACTGAATATTTCAAACATAATACCTGTCAAATAATTTTTTTTAAGTGATTAAATTGTACAATTTGAAATTGAAATCATAGTTTCATTTAGTCGCCACTTACACTCCTGTTGTATTAGAAGGTGTCCGAGATACTTCTTGTTCAAAAGTTGAAAAAAATCCCCTGATTAGGAATATCTTGGTTATTTTTTCCATTTACAAGTTAGTGTTAGAAAGAAAAAATAAATCTTCAGGTCAAACGAAAACTTCACATCGTGAATTATAATTAAAAGTTGATATTTGGAAGAGAAAATCGTCAAGAATTCTCATTTGTTGATAAAAAAATCATCCAGGCCGACCAATGATACAATTTGCGCTAAAATTGTTGCAAAACCCATACCTACGACAGCTAACATCGCTTATTGTTCATAAACTCTCTTGCTTCATTGTTTATAGCAATTGTTAAGAATAAAAAACCTTCATTGAAATAATTGATTTCTTTAACATTTTTTTCTTAATCTTTGGCACAAAATAAAACTTGTCACTTTCCTGATATTTCCTCGTACGATGAGCCATTATTCATTTACTGTAAACCGGAGCTTAGCAGCGCATATGGGTGAAAGCGGCTCACCCTTGATTCTGCATTTCTGAATTATATATTTTTGCTTCTTCTTTGTGAAAAATATAAAAGGTTGCAACTAAAAATTGTAAAACTTCAATTGAAAACCGTAGAGAAAGCATTATCGCGTTTTAAATACAGAATTAAGAGAGCGCCGCTTTCCCCACAAACGCACAGCTTAGTCCCAGTCTACGGTACAGCCTTCTTAATAATATATTTTTTATTAATTTACGCTCACCTACAAGCCACAATTTTAAAGTAATTTGCGATAACCTTTTTTATAACGTTTATTTTACCATAAACAGTATAATTGTCTTAACTAGCTTTTTCAATATCTGCTTCTTATTGTTTATGACTGTTGTTAGTAACAGAAAACCTCAATTAACATAATTGATTTTTTTCAAACTTTTTGTTAATTTTTGGCACGAAACGAAACTTTTTACTCTTGTGCTATTTTCTCGTACAACGTGCCATTATTGATTTACAGACTTTTTTGTTTTTGTTAATAACATTTTTTATGAACAATAAGGAGTGGGTGTAGAAAACAGTAGCAAAAATTATTATACTGTCTACGGTAAGAGGAATATTATTAAAAAGGTTATCACAAATAACTTCAAAATTGTGGCTTGTAGGGAAGCACAGATTCATAATGAATACATCGTTTATACGGCTGTGCATGAATAATGGCTCGTCATACGATAAAATACCGAAAAAGTGAAAGGTTTTTTTCTGCCAAAGGTTAACAAAAAATTTTAATAAAATAATTATAATAGATTTAATGCTTTCACGATGATTCATTATGATAAAAGGAGGTGTTTCGGGTTTCAATCGTGTGTAAAACAACGAATCTTGCCGACGTTTCGTGAACATTGCAGTTCACTTCTTCAGGGCTAACCTGAAACTGAAGCTTCAGGTTATG